>JAQGAZ010001193.1:0-34578 GCA_034692225.1 Polydesmus complanatus | reverse complement strand
TTGTTTGAAGACAGTGCTCCAATCCGTTCAAAAGATATGGAGGTGGAGGCATTACTTATCAGCCTACCCTCGTATAATTATATCGACGTTTAGGAACTGAAAAGGACAAAGCAATGCGCAATTAAAATTTGTAATTACTTATCTCGACCACAAATTGTGTGACAAATCTTTGCAAATCTTCTTTTCTATGATTGGCCGTTGCTAGGACTTCTTCGTGATTTGCCTCTTCACCTGTATCGTATTCTAAAATGCACTTGTTAGTGATGAGAGAAAGAGCAAATACTCGAAGATCGCAATGCCGAGCAGTGATAGCCTCATGCACAGTGCTCATACCTAAAATATTATTAAATAATAATTTTTACAATTTTAAACTTTCAAACACTGTTGTATAACCTCCAAATTAACAAAAAAAAAAAAATCTTAGCACATATTTGTACAAAATGGGTATTAAAAAACTTAATCCAGTTTTTTCTAAGTCTAATATAATTATAAGCTTGAATTTTTTTTAAAAAATTGTAACTTACCAACAGCATCGGCTCCTAAAGTACGAAGAAGACGTAACTCTGCTACCGTTTCATACGAGGGTCCTCCAACCATTACGTAAATACCTTCTCGAATAATTTCGCTAATTCCGCATTTATCAGCAACAGATTTAGCTAAATCTCTCAGCTTGGCATCAAAAAGATTAGTCATGGAAGGAAATCTCGGGCCCCATCTAAAATACAATAGTTAAATATATTAAAAATGATATATTTAATTTTCATAATAAAATACGATAGAATTAACCTGTCATCATTTTTGCCTCTTAAAGGACTATCTCCGGCAAATCCAGGTAAATTAATATGATCTTTAATGATCATAATATCTCCGACTGCATAATCATTAGAAATTCCTCCTGCTGCATTGGTTAAAATCACAGTTTCAACACCCACTAACTTCATCACTCGAATTGGCATAGCACACTAAAATTGAAGGAAGCGTAAGCAATTATTCAATTATAATCTTAATAAATTTTAGTTGATAAATCTAACCTTCCACAACGTATAACCTTCGTAATTATGAAATCTTCCTTGCATGCAAACCATTGAAACCCCATTGAGAACTCCAAACACCAATCGACCGGGGTGGCCAGGAACTGTTGAAAAAATTAATTTTATTTTAACTTCAAAGCTTTAATTACAATCTTTAAAGAAACATGTTCAGATGTTAAAGCCATTCTTTTATTCATACTTTTGGTTATTTTTAGATTTATTTATTGTAATTACATTGATTCTTTGACATCCACTGTCTTTGTAGAACGTCATGCAAATATTGACTCAAACGTTCTAGTGGGAAAACGAGAGTAGCGTTCAACAATAACAAATCAAATATGTTTAGTAAAAGATTTTAATAGAGCTTTGGGACATAATATTGTGTTTAAAATATTTCGAAAACTAAATTTTAATTTTTAATGCAATAATGGTTAAGAAGCCAAAGTCAAATGTATTAACAATTTATAAAATATAATTTAGTTGTTAGTATACAAAATTATATCAAAGTAAATAATTACTGTGATAATAAAACTCCCAAAAAAACTACTTATTATTACAAAAAAACTATATTTCATTAAAAATGTTTTCTTTGACTTTTTGTAAACATTTTGTTTAAAGTAAGTAACAGCTGTTTTACACTATTTCTTATTCGATTAATAACAATCAATTTATGTATCCTACTCTCGGTACTACAGCTTGTAACTACAACTTTATTGTTGACAATATTATTTTAATAAAATAATACGATCATTACTTAATCTGCCTAACTCAATACATGTTTATAGCTTAATCCTAAAAATTAATATTCCAAGCATAACCTCATTCAATAACCTTACTGCAGCTCACTTCCTGATTTTATAATTATTGTAATTCTTACATTTTAAAAACAAATCATTAAACAAATATTTCTAGTTCGTTTTACGACTTTAAATACCGTAGTAACTTATAAAATATTTGACAATGTTAAAAAAAAATAAATAGAGATATAATTGATGTTATTTGTATTAATAAAATTACCGCTATGTATTTATTTTATATTTATTGCACAAATTTAATTCTATTTCTTCAAAAAAAAAAATTTTTTTTTTTTAGTTGAAATTCTATTAAAGCATGTGTTCAAAACTTGTTATAATAGATGTTTACTAACTTCCGTGAATTTCTCAAATGCTTTAAACCCAGGTGCTAATCAAAATCTACCAATCTACGCAACTTGTAGGCACGGAACACCCAAAGTAATGTGGTTCAATAAAAAAATGTCCGTGACCCACATTGCTAAATTACTGACGTCTCTGTTTGATTTAAGCCTATACCTCAGCGTTTGAGTTCTAACACTAGCAAAGTCCCCACTGTCGTTACGTAAAAAACGCAATTAAATTACTTTATTGGATCAATTTATAAGTTGCTTATTAAAAAAATTCAAAACTTTATCTAGTTATGCATTTAACTTTTAAGCCGTTAAAAAATGACAAGCCTGGTTTTTGAGGGAGTTATATAGGAGTACATTATATAGAACTCCTTTATTTAATTACAAGACCGAAACTCGGAAAAATAAAATTAATCATGCATTTATCGTAAGAAAATGTATAAGCAATGACTTCTTTCAACGATTCAATTGTTGTTAAAAGCAAAAACTATAAAAATGTTTATTGTAAAGAAAAGAGGTGCGGAGGTAGTTTGCCAATAGGCTTTTGAGGCGCAAATGGGATAAAAACAAGCTTACCTGTGCTAATTGGAAAATCTGGAATGTTTTCGTAAGGGAAGACGTCTCTTTCTTCTAAAAGATCAGCCAGACCACTTAACCCTGAACCGCACACAATACCAATTTTTGGTCTGTGTTTCGTCCTGGTCAACAAAAAATCGGCAATTTGAGCAATGTTGTCATACGAATACCTGTAAGAATAAAAAAAATCGTTAGTGAAAATAAAAATAAATAAACTAACTTTTATACAAGTTCTTATTATTCACAACTTACTAAAGTTAAAAAAAAAATAATAAGAACAAACATTCGCTAAAATAAAGCAATTTGATACGACTGGTCAGACAGTGAAAACGTTCTCATATTTCCCTTCATAATATAATTTCGATAGCCGGTTGGAGCCACTCGATTTGTTAAGCAATAAAAATCTAATTAAAATCTTATAAAGAAGGTGATGTCCACACCAAGTGGACGCTGGACATCGTTACATCAAATTAATAATAAACTAGCTTAATAAATGGGTTTCAATTGCAAAGGCCAACATTTAGTTCATCAAAAATAAAATTAACACCACCTCAATTACTTAATAATAGCTAAAAATTAAAACTCAAAATGCCCACGTATTCAGGAAACGTTTAACATTCTTTTTATCATCGTACTTTTTTTTGTTGTTGGCTCATTTGCCAATTTCGCGTACCGTATGTCAAAACTTAACCTTGTCTTCAAATGTCATCAGCAGGTTTCCAAAAAAAAAATTTGTAATTAACTTCGCACGAATTGTTATACACTGTACTCTTCCAATTTTAAATTCAAAGTAGCTATACCTTTTATAAATCTTTTAATCGTCATCTTTTGCCAATGTTTTGTTCTTCTTTAATATATTAGTTGTTATCGGTATATATATAATTAATTACTGTACGTATAAATTAATTTCAAGGTTATTAACTGTCGTAAATAATACAAAAACATATTTTTTCATAAAAAATGTGGTTGTCAACAATTTATGTTCGACCCCTGTCTGTCTGAAATAAGCTCACGTTTCTCATTTCCAACGCATTTAGCATCAAATGCGAAGCCATTGTATGAATAAGAAGCTATGATTCGCCAGTAATTCTATCGATTTTCGCAAAAACACCGTGCTAAAAATAATCTCCAACCGATGTTTGATAACGACTCTTAACTAACGGTAAAATTTGTCCGCTAGAAATTAGAAAATTAATAGAATCACACTCACCCATTTTCTTCCATTTTCACGGTAGACGTGTGTTTGAGATGAAAAGATGAAATTGTTTGAAATCCGAATCTGCGTGTTCAGAGAGCAGAGAGATAAAAAATAAAAAACGCGGAGAGACGCACACCCCCTCGCATCTGATTGGCGCAACGCAGAGGTTGGCATGCAAAGGTCAAAAACCAAAGTCATCTCTTTAACACACCCACCAGCATCCATCGAGCAAACGGCATGAAGCGATGAAGAAATAAAATCATATTTCTCAAAAATAATTAAATAAAACCGTAATTTGACACATTATGTGTTAAAAAAAAAACCATGAAATTTCTCACAGATTTGCAAATTTACAGTACGTCATAATAATTACTGTACAGTGTATTAGGCTATACTACCGTAGATCTACAGTAGATTCAAATTGTGATTGTTATTTGCTTTAAAGAATTATAGTTCGTGTTATATGTATTTTTAATTTCGCCCGCAACGCATGTTTTGAAACTATTTTTCCATTCTAGTTGCAATCTAATACTAGATCTGTGTTTATATCTAATTTGTATACTGTAGTAGGCCTATTCGTACAATTAATAAAGCAAGGTCGAGTAATTGACTTTTATAAATTCAAATAAACAGTTAAGAAGCATATCAACGTATACTAGAGTCTAGCGATGCACATACAGTAGATAAACAAACGACCTCGACAAATTTAATAATTATTTAATAGATTTTTTCTCGCTTAAATAAAGTTTTAAAAATAAATACCTGAAAAATCCATAGGCATACTCTTAATTACTGTATTATGAAAATTCTTTTGATCTTTTTTTTTTTTTTTGTGATAGGCTACTGGTGAATAGAATGTGCATTTTGATGTTATTGTGAAATATAGGCTACTTTTTTTTGTCAACATTTACGTGTTGACAACATAATTTTGAGTCATTGGCTTCTTGCATATCTTGCAGAGTTGTTTACAACTTCAAACTACTGTAATATTAAATTACTAAACATCATTATGTTCTCTAATTCAAATTGAAAATGAATTCTATGATGTACAAATTTACTGATAATACACTTTCTACAAATTTTACAAATGATAAGAGTCAAAGTTCGATTTTTGCTCAAACGGAAAAACATTTCAACTGACCACAACAAATCAATTACCGTATACATTTTTTTGCCTGCATTTTGCAACGCTCAAGACAATAATACTTTTTTGTTGAGAACGGCTTCGATCTGTCAGGATTCGCTATGGTCCGGTTGGAAAAGATTTTTTTTTAAAAAAAAAAAATACTAAATTTTGATGCTATGCGATACATCCTACGATCCTATATTTTAATTTGTGGCTCCAAATGGTCCAGATTCCCCGTATCGTGCACGGTACCTTAAAGATTTGGGGCGGAATTGAGAAACAGGGCCATACAATTATACATTTTAATTAGAATATTGTTCCAATATAATAATTATTTTACGTCTTCGCCTACATGCACCAAAATAATGAGCTCATATAATTACAGTACAGTATTATCTTTCTCAACAATTTCATAGCATCTCATCGTTTGATCATTGCGTCGGGGATGGGGAACAGTACAGTATTCAATAATTCCAGTACCGGAACATGTATTATAATATTTTTAAAAACATTTTAAATCTATTATTACTTACTGTATAGTACAGTTAACTTGTAGACTATAATTAAAAATTATTTAGGTAAATTACTTACTCCAATGGAGATGTTTGCAAGTCCATATTAGTTGGCGCCTTTTGCTCACTATTTTTTACTCTTCAATAATGGGTAGGCCTGCCGGTATCACTTTCGCTTTCTGTGTGACTTTTATAGAATTGTAGCGTTATATAACATTACCCAACTTTTATTTCGCACATACGGTGATATTTATTAAACTATTTTATCAACTGCTTTCATCAGATATATTACGGTAAATACTTAAACTTGAAGCTCATAACAATTTCCCGGTGATTTACTTTACTGTAATATTTTTTTTTTGTACATTTTTTTCCGGATGTTGATAATTTTACTTAATACATTCTTTACTAGTTTAATCAGGTACTAGATGGCGCTAAGATAACGTACGTCACACAGCCATGAACTTTTTCCGTATGGAGTTGAAGTTTATTTTTATCTTATTTTTTATTAAGAAAATAGTTCATTTGTCGATTTTATATATCTAAATTATGCTTAAAATGTCTAGCAAATGTTTACAATAGTTTTTCCTACAAGAATTTGCTATTGATTCATACAATTTATACCAACAGTACTCTGTTTATGAAAACTTCCTGGAAGGAGTTCATACACTGACCCCAAGCATTTTTGAAATCTAAAATAATTATTTTTAAATTTTTAAAAAATTCAATGATGTCATATTTCTAATGCATACAAATATAAAAAATAAAGAAAAATATTTTTATTTTTTGTAAATTGAAATACTAAAATAAATAAATTGGCTAATGTTAACCAACCTTAACACCTTGCGCATGCGCTCTAGGTTTAAGGATTTCATGTCTGCACTGTGCAGGTCGATAAAAATAATTAGATCAGGGAACTTGTAAAATCCGGAAATAAAAGGTTTGGAATTTTTAAATCAAATTTGAATGACGAATTGAAATGACGACCTGTCTGCGGCATTTTACATACAAATTGAACATGAACGTTACGCTGATCGTTACCTTGCGATCATTGCGTAGCAATCACACGTTGAGCACTGGCTCTAGTCACCGGTCTGCATTTCTATTTGAGGTACTGTACAGTGCTATTGTAAATTGGGTTTACCCATCATATTTTAATTAATAGATTATAGATCAATTAACAAATATTTTCTTAACAGTTTATTAATGGTCGATGCAGTTCATCTTTAACTACAAATGCATCTCGTTCGACTGCTCTCGTTTTGACTAATGCGTCTTATTTGCCTGCAAAATACTTCCAAAACGATGGGTTCGTACGAAAAATCAATTTGGATCATGTTATTTCAGATGACGTTTTCATCGAAAATGGCAGTTCGTCCGCAATTTCTGATTTATCGAGAGACCTAAAGACAAAATTACTTGCTATGAACAGCATGCATCCTTCAGTAGCTTCTCGCATAGTTGCATTTCATCGAAGTTGCAGTCCGCTGACAGAGCTGGAGAAAAGTATGATTTTAGCGTGTGATGGATCGTCGTCGAAAATGCCAATGTCAACGAATGCACAGGGAAAACCAACGGAAGAGCAGTTAACCGAAGTGTTCGACGTCTTAAGCAAAACAGTAAGTTTATAGCTATAGGCTACTGCTCTGGACATTTGAAATTATACTACCAACACTTCATTAATAATTTTGCATTATTAGCTACCTAATTTTTTTTCGATGCCACAAGATTATCGAATATTTCACAAGGATTTAATTTTTCAAAATAATTTAACTGGCAGAGGGAAGACTACAATGTAAGAATCACTTTTTTATTTCGAAAACAAAGCAAAAGTTTATACTAATTTTAAATTGTTTTGTTAGAGGTATATCTAATTACGCTGTACAGATGTCAATTATTAGATTAATTGGTCATTTGAGATTTGCTTACGTCAATATGGATGTTTTAAAAATTACAAAGCACACGGAGGATGGCACTATTCGTGTTCGCTGGCGAATACGAGGTGTTTCTGGCACCAGAGTATTTCTCCAATTTTGGAAATTCCCCGTAGTTAATAACAAAAAAATGATAGGAGCAAATTACGAGTAAGAAATTCTTATAATAGGCTACTGTAGTATAATTTACAATTTTAAAATCATTTTTTGTTTTTTTATAGTTGGTACGATGCTTTTTCAACTTTCTATTTGGGTGCTGATGGTTTAATTCATAAACATGTGTGCGATAAAATTATGCCGGATGATGATCGAGTGGTTACCCCAAACAACACAAATCTTGCGGCCAAGTTAGCTTTATTATTGGGAGCAATTCCCCAGCCATCAATTCAAGATTTAGCAGACATTTCTCAAGTTTTAGATATGTTACAGGATTATCCTACAAATGTTAATTTAAATTATATTTCATTATCGTCCCAAAAACCCTTTCCTATTCCTAATGGACAAGCTTAAAATTTGGAAGCTGCCCATTATAAAATTAGCGTCGAGATTGTAATTTTTAAATAAAGTGTTGGCAATATTAAATATTCATTATGTCTTAATTTAATATTGAGAAAATATTTCGGAGTAATACAGTTCGGGAATGATCATTGACTGCTGCTGCAGCTATAGCGCTTTAAAAAAAAATCAGAAATTGTAGCGAGCAGACAACAGGAAGTCTCGAGTTTCTAAAAAGGAAGTTTCTGAGAACATAGTGAGAATTTACAGTACGGTAGGCTTAAAGTTGTGTTGCTGTTTAAATTACAGTATTGTTAGTTACGCGTTCATTTTAATAATTTGTAAAAGTACGGCAATTAATATTTTCTTAGAATTTTGTAAGTCTTAAATTTATTTATTCACTGGTGAAATTTTCGCGCGCGTGACAACACCCGAGCAGATGACTACCGCGAATAATTTTACGTCGACCTGAAACCGCGAAATGCAAGTACATTACGATCATTAAAATTTTATTGTAATAAGTCTTTAACATGGTAAAAGCCTCTAATGTACAGTACATTTATTTTGTGTTACTATAAACTGAAATGCTGCAGTATTAAATATGGATACCAATTGACAGGTTTATGATCGAATAATTATGCAACAGAGCACAAAAACGTCCCATCCTTCTCTTCCAATTAAGCAATTGAAGCAAGGATCGATCTTACAGTAGCTGATTGAAATTATGTGATGCGAAATCGTGCCATTTTACAGTCGTTTGGACAACCTTCATGAAAAAGGTAAGCAACACTATTTGTATTATTTTTTTTTTTTAAGTTTTTGAGACCTTACAGACAAATACTGTACAATCATGATGATGTGTTTGAAAGTTGTTGTTTTTGATTAAACATGGAGGCTGTCGCGCGCGCGTCATCAGCTGCTGATTTGTTGGGTGCTCACATTTCCAGCCATTTTGAACGGTGATTTATCTTGAATACATTTTAATAATAATAGAGATTGTCTTCCAGTTACAAATTGATTGTTACGATTTCGATTAAGTTTAAAAAAATAATTTCAACACCGATAAACCCGTTTCATTCGAGACGTATCAGGTAGCCTGTACCTAGATTTTTTTCACGTACGTACGATCACATAATGACATGTTCTTTTGAAGGAAAAGAGAAAGACAGTATCTTATGAGTTTGTTATTTAGCGAAAATTGTGTAGGACATTGTGAGATCCGCCATAAAATCAGAAAACTGCGTGGCCGCATTTAAATAAATTTATTTCTAAAAAAAATCTATAAGTATAAAACGACAAGCAAAGCTTATTTAAGAAAAATATTACATTAAAATTATTTTTGTAAAAATCTACAGGATAATGCGAGATTATCGTTAATTTTGGGTTCATATACATCTACACAAGTGTCCGAAACTTAGTATAATAACGAGCAGCGTAAAAGTAGCCATGATAAAGTAACAGATGTAGCAGTGTGCTAATGCGAACGTGTAAACGTTTTGATGGCACCAATTGTTCGGTTCCAAGAGCAGCGGTTGGTACACGGGCATATAAATCCGAAAGATCCAATAGTTTCCGAGCGCAAACCAGGCCACGAGAAACAGGGTTAATGCGTGATGAATGACACGACTGGAAGTGGACGGCGTCAAATCTTCCAAGTCGCTGTCATGAAACGTGTAATCTAAACGGTCGTAACGACGCGATTGCGTCTGGCGCCAAAGCAAAGATGCCATTTTTAAAAGGCCAAAACATCCTGCCACCAAGAGGTAAACGGGAATATTCGGTTCTTTCGGACAATTTTCCAAATATTGAATACCTGAAAAGAAATGTCAATACAGTACTGTAATTTGTTTATACTGTCGCATAATAATAATTATTGCGTTTTACTAAGTTTACGATAATATTTCGTTGCCACCCGGATTTCTTGATCTAGTTAATCTCGATTTAAAGTTTTGATTGCGGGAGAAGAGGTTTTACTAAGCGAAATTAAATTTTCTCAACCAAGATTTAATAATACTGCACTGTACTTTCTTACGTTAAACCAGTTCTTGAACTTTTTAATTTTTTTTAGTTTCAACAAAATTATATCAGTTACATATTGTGACAAACTCAGATTTAAGACAGATTTAAAATGCTGTATCACGGGGCGGCATCGAAATGTTGGATTATTTGATTTTTGACAGTACATGTACTGTACGTTAATTAACTTCAGTACAAGTACTACAGAGAGAGTTTTTAAATACTGTACAAACTTACTTAAATTATTTTAAACTTGAAACATTCCAACCTTAAATCTTTTCATTAAGTAATCAATACATTTTATTTCCTTCGAAAAATCTTGATCACAATTTAATTTGTTTGAATGAAATTGGAGTTTTCTTTTTTTTTTTTAAAAAAATTTAAATTTTTCATTGGTACGAATAAGCAGAAGGCTTACAAATTTATTTTTGCGCTAATCTCAGATGAATGCATATAAAATGCCAAAACAGTTTTTCTGTTACATTTTCTTGTTTTTTTTAAAAAAAAGTTATTTTAGGAAAGCAATACTGTAGTACATTTTATTTTAATTAAACAAAAACGTATTCCTTTTAGCATAATTATCTCTACTGGCAGCCAACATCTTTTAATGACTGATTTCAAGTTCCTAGGAAACCCTGAATTTTAAATAGCAACATCAAATTTTTTCAATTTTGAGCTATCTTTACCGTATTTATTTTCTTTTTTTAAATGAGTAAAAGTGGTTGAGTACCGTTGGTTCATTTTCAATGTTTAATTCACTGATCCATTGTAGTACATTTTTCCTTAAGCGTTGTTAGAAAATTTTAAAAAAAAGTTTCGACTTTAAAAAAATTAATTCACGGGGAGGACACTACATTATTATCAATAACTGTTCTATCTGAATGACATTTTTATCTAATATTAAATTTGAGGTCTGTTAAATATTAAATAGATTTTGACCGAGGGAAAACCAAAAAAAAAAAGCTGTACTGTAATTGCATATAATTATATTGATCGGCTGTTGCTATTGGTGAACACATATCGTCTTATGCTGAAATTGGAATAGGCTAATCCTGTTTAAAGAATAGTAAATTTTAATAGTTCTTACCAAATATTACCATAGCAAACGTAAAAAATAATCCGCAGATAATGAGAATGGTGACTGCAACTGCCAAGGGAGTAAACCATAATTGTTATTTAAAAACAATAATTCAATTGCGCGTAAGAATTATTCACCTGTATTTCCAATTATTTCTAACGCCCTACACACGAACTCGCAAATTCCGCTGGATTCTTCGCCTGCCGTTTGCAACTGATAACTAAAAGAGCCGTATGATGTCATAGTGCTACCCTCCGCACTTTTATAATCGTAAACTATAATTTTGCGGTCATCTACCGTTGATAGCTGAAAAAAAAAAAGTTAATGCTATTTAAATTTATAAATACAGCACATTTACAATTAAAAGTTTTAGATATTTTTTATGGAATTAGTTCTATAATTATTAATTTTATAGGCTTAATGATTGGCATTACTTTTAGCAGGCACAGTAGTTTAATGGTGCGAATAGGTTTTAGCGAACTTTGAAAAAAGGTACAACTTGTGAAGAACGAACGCTTCTAGTACGAAATGCTATACATGTAGGCTACTGTTCCTATTTAAAAAAATTTTATCGGAGATACAACTTTAATGTAACTTACTTTGTTAGCAATGATATTTTATATATTTATTTTCCGTTATTCAAAACTTTTTTTTCCCCGTAGACTGTATAGTACAGTATTTATGTTTTGTTATTAATGAATAAGCTTAAACTATTTATTTTGCATCATTTGAAGAATTAGTTATGAAGTTATTCGGCATATATTTAGTTTAAAATCTTAGCCGAAATTAAACAAGAGATTTTACCGAAAGCCGTAAACTATTTAATATAAATTAAAATTATCTTGCCGCTTATAATGGTATGGAATCCTCATTTTGTAGAATTTTAAGTTTGCTATTGTGCATTTCGATTGTTTGTGAAATGGTATTGGGCTGTGTTGCTGTGAAATCCCGCCTTATGCGAGCCAGTTCTATTAAAAAAAAAAGTTTATTTTTCAAAAAGTGCATATTAGTTGCCGGTATTCTAAATGTAATCACGTGCAACGTCGAGCGCAATTTCTATCTCACTGCACCTTCATTCTCATCTCTTAATTGTTATGCTTTCATTGTACGGTACTTGCTTTTTTTTTTACTTTTTTAAAACCAAAAATTCAAATTTTTTTTAACTCGAAAGAAAAATTTTCACATCTAATACTTTTTTTTTTTAAAGCAAATTAAATCAAAATTTTAAAGTGTTTATATTTAATGCAAAATGCCACTCGGCTAAGTTAAATTATCAAAACATTATAACCAACTTCAGTGGAATTTGTTCGTTTATTATTTTTATGTTAAAAATACTCAAAACTAAAAGAAAATGTTTTATTAGAAAAATACTAAGTTAAATAAATAATTCAACGTTTAAAAAAACAATATTAAAAGTTTAAAATACTTTTTTATGTGCATGTAATGCATTGAACATGTCCCTGTTTTAAACTAACGTTTACATTGCAATCTTTGAGTAAGTAGTAATTACATGTATTAGTAAAGTTGGGACGGGTAATATTTTTTGTTTTAATTCAGTTCGTTCTGTAGAGGGACACAAAAAATTTATTATTGGTTTTTGTGTTAATTAATATTAATTAAATTGGGAAGGAAAACTTACGTAGTTTGCGTTGGGAGATTTAGTAACTGTTGTGGTTGCGTCCGCATTATCCGAAGCCACGACGATGATGGTGTCACTTTTGCCGGCGTTTGGTGTGATACTGGCGGCATGTGTTAATTTGGCACACCGTGGCGATGGCGTTCGATTTCTCACCGAACCTTTCCGGTTAATGTTATTATTATTATTCTTAATATTATTGCTGGTTTTCTTGTGACGCCTTGTACTCGCACGATGCAACATCGTGCCTTTACGCACTAGCATCGACATATTTTATTATGATTTTTATATAAGTTATAAAAAAAAAAAATAATAATAATAATAAAAATATTTTTAAAAAAATCCGAACTTTTTCTGACTTCCGTCAGCTGTTACGGTAGTACGCAAAAGTGTTTGTGTAGGCTCTCACGTTCGAGAAACTACGCGAAACGATGGGTTGAGCATAGCGCTGTTTTATTATACCAGTTAGATCTCCATTCACAGCCAAAATATTCCAGTCAACCAATCACGAGCAAACGTCATCATTCACTCACAACTCTTACGCCGACTGATTTTGATTGGATCTAAAAATTCCAAACTTTACGTGTACATGTAAATCGATTTTTTTTTTATTTATGAAAAAGGGGAGGGGGGGGGGGATGTTTTTGTTTTTTTCTTTTTTTTTTGTTGCTTCGAAGATCTTCTCAATCAAATAAGCATTTTGTTTATTTAGTGCTTTCATTTTGATTTCCACATTTGCATAAATACGAGAGATAATACCGGAAATTTAAAAGTTTTTTTTTTCAAAAAAAAAAAAATTGGTGGAAACATATGTTTATGATTTTAAACTTATTAAAAAGTTATTTAACATTGACAGCTGATTATTTCATGCGCATTTATGGTAAAAATAAAAAATAAGCTGTTAATGCGATTTCAAATACGGTAGTGTTATTGACAGCCGGATGTAATGTTTTATTGGTACGCAAATCGTGTGTTTTGGTTTAGAAGGGGATTTATCGATTTCGCTCTTTTCAATCGATGAAATTTACCGCTTTAATTAAAAAAAAGGATAAGCTACATATTGAAAACATTTAATGAATTACACGAATGGTAAAAACAAATTAAATCTCGCTCGGTTGATTTTGAAAGCGATTGCAAAATGACTTCCAATTTATAGTACATGTACATGTATTGCAATTTGCCGTAGAAACTCGATTTAATGTTTGTGATAGAAGTGGCAAGGCATCATTGGAAATATGCCAGTCCCAATTAAATCAATGAAGTTAATTTGTGTCGGGTTTGAGCATTGGTGAAATAATTATTCTTGGATGTGTGAACCTATTATTAGGGTGATAGCCTGACTTCTGATGGAGGCCTACTGTATTACCCGCTGTTCCTGAGTTTTAGTAAGTTCGTCAGCATAGCACAGCATAATTAAATTTAAAGTGAAAAATCGAGGATAGCGTTCCTAACAGACATCTGCCAAATTGGGTTTAAAAAAAAAAATTAGATATTATAAACTTATTAAAGATTATTCAATTTTGAGATTGGCGTTTGAGAGCAACATGTCCCAAACAGTTATTACATCCAAATATAGCTTTTCATACAGACTAGGCTTACGAGTTAACAGGATTACAAGTTGAATAACATTTTCTAGTATTTCTACTAGTTGATTTCTTGTTTCCACTCATAAATAAGGTCTAAAAAATGACAAATCTATTAGTAAAAATGAGCCGTACAAGTTTTTTAAAAAATGAAAATTCAGCTTTTATGTTTATAATAGTCTACCGATAGTTGATAAAGTTTATTTATAGACGACATAAAATTTAGATATAACTTCGGATACAAAAATTTAAACTGTGGCTGAGACAGTAATTTAGCGTTTTAAAATTATGCAATTATGTGCCAGCCATTATTTAAAGTATGATTATTACTGTAGTTAATTTGTAGAATTGTTGCGCGATGTGTTTACCGTAATTAATTTTTAATGCCCTTTTACGGTTTTCAGTTGACTTTCGCGCTTATTTCAGTAGTTTGATGTAGTGGACAGATAGAAGAGCACTGTTAAGGGGCGAAATTAAGGCAGACAACAAAAGATACGGTACTTTTTTTTCTCTCTTTCAATTTTATTTGTTGAGATGCAAAATCAGAAATTTTTTTATTCGGCTGATTTAAGAGAACATTAATTCAATATTGAATGAAGGCGAAATCGAATTTTTTTATTTTTTTTTTTTTCGGTTTTGATTATTTATCATATCTAATTCAATCGATAATATTTCTTCTCTCCATGCGTTGACGCGCATTTGTCACCGTAAAAACACCGGTTTTTTTTTTGGTGAGGAGGAGACTAAATTAAATTACATAGGAAATATCAACTGATGGTTGTTGTTTACTTTTAAGTGTGATCGATAGCCCGGGACACACTACTGTATCATTTCTTAGTGTGCGCCTGTACATTACTTTATAACTTCAAGTCATTCATCCAGATAAAATGGGAAAGAAACATAAGAGTCAAGTAAAAGCTAAAATTAATTACAAAGCTTTTACGATCGGCCACTATAACGCAACAAGCAAAGTGGTTTATGCGAAAACACCACAAGCATCGTAACAGCAAACGTCAATTAATTCAATTCTAAAGATAAACACAGATATACAGTATAATTTATGACAGTTAATTTTTAAAAAAAAAAAAAAATTAACCTTAGTAACATTCACCGATTGTCATGTTTATTCAGTTTATAGTAGTTACTATACTTTAAACTTTAACTATTCAGTGCAATTTTTAAGAACGAAGTAGTTTAATACGGAGTATTATTTATAGGTTTGGCTGCAGCAAAGATGTTTTATTCATTTATATTGTGCTAATTAATGGACATTTAAACAAGTGGGTGTCATAGTCTGTTTTTCTAATTCAGAATTTTATAATATTTTTCAAGTAAAGCGTAAACTGCAGTGTTATTCTTAAGATTTTTTTTACGGTTAATAACCAAACTGTGCCCCGAAAGGTGTTTGTTGTGGCATCTCCTCCACATTGGAAGGGTTGTTACGCCAACAACTGGTGCGAATAAGAGAGGTAAATCCAGACATGAGCCATGTCAGCTTGCCGGACTTCTTGGCGCACATACGTACGTACGTAATGTGCCATTCCGTTGATTGGCCAGGTAACTACCGTATATCTCACGATGAGAAGAGAAAACTCGTTGGGTTGCGCAGGTATACCCTCACCGAATACTGTGTGGGCATCTGGCTGCTATTCCGAGCATACGTACATGGCTACCGGTCGGTGTATAAGGACAATAAACGCAGAATGTCAAATTTGCGATGCGTGCATGCTAATGATATGTTGAAACTTCTAACTTTTGGAAATTTATATGGAGAGTTTTTGCAAACATTGTAAAAATCCTACGCTTTTCTCCATTGTAATAGCGTGACTTTACAATGGCAATTTTTTTTTAAATTGTTTTTCGTCTCAGAAACAAATTAAATTAAATACGGTACTGTATATTTTACTAACTTGGTTCAGTTTATATCACATAATGGGTAAAAGTACCACATTTATACACGAGAAAAAGTTTTCGGGAAGGCCTAAAATATTTTTCTTACAAAGTTTTTCCCCGCAAATTCGAAATAGGACAAACATCTCTCCTTCTCCCCTTCCCCCAATGATGTTCCAATTTTTCTATACCGGTACATTTTTGTTTGTTTCGATTTCGTTTTATCAAAACTAATATTAAGGCGTTAAATCTGGAATCAGAAATCTGACAGCCATGAAACATTAGTTTTATATAGTATTATAGTGGTGCTATCTGAAAAAGCTAATCTTAAAAGAATCCCTGTCATTTTGACATTCCAATGCAGCGCGAAACTGTAATTAAAAATTACTTTATCGAAATACTAAGCGAAACTAGTAGGCGTGGTAATTAAAGAAACGCCCGTTTCGACGGCTATGCAAGCCTAATGTATTAAAAATCAACTAATAAGTGCGTTGGCGTGATAGAGTAGATTAAAGATGGGCTCGCGTTCTACTTCGTTAAAATGTCATTTTTACGACATTTTCATGAAAATAATGTAAGCTGGAGTTGCGTCACGTTATTATACTAGTCTCACGGATTTGGTAACTGTGGTACATTGTAGAAAGATTCGCTGGGGGTGAAAATAAGCTTATCCACGATTGATACAACATCAGTCAGTGAAATTCAATAAAGGAAAAGGATTTGACATTGCAGATTACGTCACTTTTTCCGATTTTTGAAATGAGATGGAAAAAAAAAAAAAAGATTAGCAAAATTTAATAATAGTACGCGCATACATTAAACGGGCTATAACATTACGTGATAGGAATTCCAATTTCAAACTCATCTCTGTTCCACCCTACCGCCTCCCTCTCACTATACTGTACTGACTACCGGTTCGAGTGTAGATAAATGTAAATGAAAAGCTAATATAATATTTATAATAATTTCAATCCGAACAACGATAATAATATTCACTGGCGTGTGAAAAGGTCTTTGCAGTTGTCACAGACTAAAGGTACATTATTTTAATTAATAATGTGTCAAAATTCGATATTATAGCCCTGAAAAAATCCATTTCTTTAAAATAAAAGATTTTGAAGTTGCTATTAATAATTCTCGAACAATAATATTGAAATACTAATACCGGTACTGTACTTTATTTTTGAATGAAATAGTCATACAGTATTTAAAAGTTTTGCGCGAGGAAAGTGTATTTGGTGGATTTTGGTAATGATTGTAAACAAATCTCTAAAAATTATATTCCCAACTTATAAAGCTTTGAGATTGCTAATTTTACTGTTTTCGTTGTACTGTTACATGCTTCTGAATTTTTTTCACTTTGTAGATTTTAATACCGGTAATTTAATTTTTTTTTTTTTTTTTTTTGGTTTATTAAACTTTGCAATTTTAAGATTGAAATTGTTACCGGTAATTGTTTTTTTAATTCAATAATTATTTATCGCTTATCACAGCATTTTTAGCATTATTCTTGGCAATCGTATCAGTAGCCTGATTTTTGGGTTAAAAAATTACCAGGGGTTATAAAGCGTCGTTAATTCAAATACAGTTTTTATTGAAATTTAAAATACTGTACATTTTAATATTTTGATTGAATTATTCCTAGTTTCCAAAATGTGTTCGCATTGCGGTGTTTTTATTTAGTTTTTAAATACAGCGTGCCGGTATATTCTCGTACTAAATTCACTTTAAAAAAAATAATTACGAAGTTATTTAGGGGCATATTCAGAAACAGCACTTGAGTGTGAGCACACTCTCATGGAACGCAATTTCTCTCAATAGTGAGATTGCGCTTCATGAGAGTGTACTCATACTCAAGTGCATGAAAATTAACTTACTGGTATTGCTACTTTTTTTTATTTTTATTTATTTATTTGCGCCAGATTTATGACAAAATAAGAAATAAAAAAATTAAAAGTTTATGAAGTCAATTGAATAAATAAAGTTAAAGATCTTTATTATTGTATTAAAATAATGCTACGGACTTTTTTTTTAAAAAAATTACCGTACTGTTTTTGATTGTCTTCTCCGACAAAATCGCATAACAATTTATAGAATGTAGAAAAACGAAGTAAACTTACATGCAAGATACATAGATGGACATGTCTTGGTACATGTATCCAACAAAATGAGCATATGAAATGTTATTATGAAAAAAAAAAAAAAAGTTTTTAGGATACCATAATACGGTATGTTAAGATTTTTAGGAAGCTTAAATCAAAATTTAATTAATTTACTCCTGGTGTAGATACTTATAAGACTTATGTAAACATAAGAGATTAAAGTTGTTAAGTTAGTATTTAAAGATGCGTTTTGTCCTCAAAAGTAATTGGTCAGAATTATTCTTGAATACGGGGTGTCCTTACCATGCAGTTGTTAATCCATTAACTAGACTTGGATATTACTTTGAACGCAGTTTTATTCACAAGAATAAAGTTCATCGACCTGACACTTTCTGCTCCAATTATTTCTCATAATAATCTGACATATTGATGCTCGCCAACAAAGTGCACCCTGTATACCGGCACGCCCCGGCTTTAGGAGGTGTCGCTTCCACCCCGATGCCATTACCCAATCAACCAGCTCTTCAAACGCCGCTCATAGCATCTTAAAGATTTAGTAAAACTATTTCCGGTCGTCTAACTCGCCGATAACATGCCTAACTTTTAAGCTGACGAATATGATCCTCGTATGATAGAAAGTTCTAATTAAGATGCGACAAAATAATTGTTGGAATATCTCGTCACTTCCAATTAGAGTGATAAGCGGTATCTCATGGGAGCATCATTATTAGGGATCCATAATGTTTGAAAAAGATAACTTTTAGATAAAAGCCTTACTACAGTACTACTACTTCCATTTTTTTAATTTTAAATTAATAAATTTTGAACTTTTAAAAAGAAAGACATTATTTTCATAATACCCTTATACTTTTTTTTAAATTATTAATTAATTTTATTCATAATTATATTGGTCAAATTAGTTTACGTAAGTAAAGTTGCATGATTAGGTTTCATATTAACCCTAATATTTAGACGTCACTTCCATATATGGAACAAAAATCGATTGGTTTTAACAAATCTAGTTTACAGTAAAGATTAATTTAAATTTTAAGCAATATGCACAGTACATGTACTTCAAATACAGTATCGAGTTTATTGCTCCGTTTGAGGAAGTTAGGAAAAAAAGAGGAAATTTGGATGGATGCCATGTTCCAACTCCATTCAGGTGTCCTTTACCTTTGATGTGCAATGGGCGTGGTGATACTGCGGCGAAACGTCTACAGTACAGAATGCAACATCGGCACAATAATAATATTACTGTTATATCGCCGTCTGCGCGATGATGATCATTTAAATGCGATCATTCATTTTCAAAAAATATATACAGTATTGTATAGACCTATGCAAAATACTAAATTTAAGATATTAAAATTATTAATAGCAAATTTGGAAATATTCTAAATATCTAAATAATGGGTAATTTTTCAGTAATATTATTTTTATGAGATTCATAAAAATAATTGCCCGTTTACCTAAAACTCCCGGTCTGACCTTTTGCATAAATTATAATAATAGGTGATGTGAATACACCTTATCAGGCTTTAGGGATTAGCTCTATGACAATCAAAAAAAATGTACCGTAATAATTTAAGTGATATTGTTTTGTCTGCGCTTTCTTCCACATGAGCGGCAACCAGACGATTTTTTGAAGGGACATAGATTTTTTTTTAGTCTTTTGCAGTTGAAGATGTTAATAATAATTTGTCATCCAAAAAGAATCAGTCGATGGTCATATTTAACTCTTTGGTTAAATCTCTGCTGAGGCTAGTTCATAAAAAAATTCGAAGTTTTTGAAAAATATTTTTTGAATACTGTATCTCCCAATAATTTTTTTAAAAAAATAATCCCCATTTTCGGTAGGGGGGGAGAGGGAGAGGAGGGGGAACTGCAAAGTAATATACAATTATTTGCCAAGCCCTTTGCGTTACAGCACAATCGCATCTTCCAAAGAAATCAATTTCGAAGGAAATTATTTAATTTATTATCTATAAATTAAATATTTGTTAAAAATTTCTTATTATTAAGTTCGAATGTTGAAAAGCCAAATCTATTTCAAAAATTGGTTTATTATTGTTTTTGTCATAATAAGGAATCGTCTACCCTTGGTTCGACCTTAAGGTCTCGACCGATGCTTAAACCTGGTTTCGACATAGGTCCCAAAGAAATCGTTTCTTGGGGAAGTTTTTCAATTATATCCGCTTTTGAAATAGCGATTTCTGAATGGATTTGATTACTTTCGTTTTGTTTTTCGACGGAAGGATCTTTTATGATAGCTGCGACAATATCGGTTTTGGCCGTTGTTATTTTCGTAAACGATTTTGGGTTTTTACTATCTACTTGAATTTCTTGAGGTTGAACTTTTAAAACAGATACGTTTACTTCGCTTTTAGAAAGTTGGTTAGATTTTAAAACAGAGTTGTGTTCGTCTGGGTTTCCCGATTCGATCATTTTTTGCCCTTTTTCACTAGTCACGGAAAAACTTGCATGCTTACTAATAACTATGGGAATTTCTTCGCTATATTTTTTGTCTTGTTTCACAGTTTCTGATACAATTGGTAATGACCGTTTATCTTGATTATTTCCTATTTCGTTCTTTTTTTCAACGTCAATTTCCGCTTTATCGCCATCGTGAACCTTTTTGTGACTTATTATGTCGGCCAAAAGTTGTCGCCGTTCTTCTAATAGTTTCTTTTCAACTACTTGATGAGCTTCCAATTTTTTAATTATCTCCACTTGCTATAAATTATGAATATTAATCCCAACAAAAATTAGAGCGTTTTTTCTTTTATAATTACTTCAAGAACCGCTTTTTTTTCTTCATTTTCTAATTTTTGCAAAACTTCAGTTTCTTTGCTAGTTGTTTTGAAGACTTTCGCAATATTTTCATTTTCTTTAATCACTTCAATCTAGAAAAAATAATTGTAATTTCGTTTATTATTATTTTTTTATTATTAATTTTTTTTAACCTTATTATCTGGTGCTTCGGGAACTGGAGGTTCTTGCCTTTTAACCTCATCTATAAAATATTATTTTTAAAATTCGAAGGAAAAAGTTTAAACAATACTGGAGTACAATTTTACCTTGAGGAACCGGTTCTTTGATACTTTCTAATTTATTACTTTTCGATTCTTTCTGTGTTTGAAGATTTTCTAAGCATTTAAAAATGAGTTACCTTCCTTTTTTTATAAATAAGTTTTGTTAAACCTGCGAATGAGATTGACATGGCAGCCAGACCATTTAGCTCTTTTGCCGGACCATTTTCCTGAATTAAATCGAATTGGCCTACTTCATTGATATCAATTGGTTCTTCTAAAACTGGGCTATATGGCCTCACAGTTTGAATGTGCATCCACGTGCATGAAAGTAAGAGCAATGTCCCAACCAATAAAACAATCTAAAAGCAAAATATAAGTACATGTACTTGGTGGTTGGAAATCACGTTTCAAATATTTATTTACTTGGGCTCCTCGTTTTTCAAAAGTATTTTTCGATGTTAAACGTACAAATATTAAAGCGGGAAATATTATGCATATCAACACTCCAATAGTTGATCCAACAAATCCAAGAACAATTTCAACTTTAATAAATGATAATTAATTTTAAAATTGGATTTTTTTCGTTTTTCGAAATAGATTTCGCAACTTACTGTTAGGGCAAAGATAGCCGATGATAAATGTAAAAAGTACAATTAATAAGGTGATGACTTTGAACTTGATCGCAGACATCATTCCGATGCCCACATCAAATGGTCCAGTGGGCTAGTTTATAATATTAAAAAATAATTTTGCCTTAGTTAAATTGTGAATTGTAGTTATCAATATGTACAGTTATAATAGGGCTGAATTACCTTTTTAAATAAAAGTGAATGAATGCTTGTACGTAAAGGTATCACAACGAGTGGAAAACTAAGAGCCACTGACATCACGAAACAAAGTTTGATTATTTCGGTGAAAAATCCCGGAGAAAGGTTTATTAATATATTTCCCGATATTTCTTTATCGCTGCCTCCGATATAACCAAATAAGCCAACCTAAACAACATTAAATATTTTTCCTGATTAGTAATAATTTGGGTTGGTGTTACGAGCCAAATTACAATCATGTAGAGGGCAGTACATAGATACACCGCAATTTTAACAATAGAATTCATGGTTTTCAATGAAGGGTCTGGTAAACTGTCGTAAATCGTAAAAATCTGTCTACACGATAAAAGATAAAATTAAAAAACAAGTAGTTTTGAAATGTTGAATTACTAACGTTTGGCATGACAAAGATAAGGCAAAAATTGGTAAACATTTTAAGATTCCTGATGGGTCCCATAACGTAACTTTAGTTTTCCATTGTTCGGTTAATAGAACTGGTAGAGCCTCAATTACGATCTAATGTTTCGAAATATAGTATTAGACACACAAAAAAGTTAGTGTAAAAAATAACCTGCCTTTAAAGCCAAAACTATGTAAAATATGACAGATAAAGTGCTAATTTTCGATAACACATCGATTTCTTTCAACATAGCCAACGGTAACGCAACTCCAAATCCTAAAATAATTAAAGTTATTGTCCGTAATGTGTTAGAATTCTATAAAAAAAAAAAAAAAAATTCACAAGAGGTTAAACGTTAGAAAATTAATTTTAAGTTTATGCTGAAGTAGTCGATTCTACCTCTAAATTAAGAAGCTCGGATATGATGGCCGTCCCCAAATCTCCAAAAACCACAAAGAAAGATATGATAAGGCCCAACATAAATCCAATTATGCTAGTTTACAAAATTAATAAACAATAATTTGAGTATACAATGCATTATTATTGAAAATGTATTCATTTTTTAAAAATCAAACGTAAAATTTACTTTAACTCTGCGAGCAATTTTCCAGAACTCCCAAAAGTTTGAAATGCTAAAAAAAGAAAATTGTTAAACATTATTTTATTTGAAGTACAGTAGTGTATTTTAAGTTTGAAAGTTACCGATGAATTCAAAGGTTTTCCGTCTGGAAATGACAGCTGATTTCAATAGCAGGTGACACGTGAATCTGGTTAGAAGAGAACTGCCAAGTAATAGAAGGATTCCTAATACTATGCCACACTAGAGAAATGCGCGCCAAGTTAATTTTTTATTTGCGATTAACCGGGTTTAATCATTTTAATTTTCTATACCGATTTCATACAATACGGCATGGCCAAAATGCTCACTCCTATGATACTGTTGCTTAGAGTCAACGCTCCTTTGGTGTTGTAGCTCCCGCTGGACATCATCTTCCTAATAGTGATCGTTGATTTATTCAAAACTAATTCATAATAATTATTACATCGTTTTCTTCGTCAATAATAATTATTATTGTGGCAACAAATCCAATGATCGAAGATCAGTTCTGCTCACAAACGTAAACACCCCGCTATCATCTTATTCTACCACTCAGCTGTTTATAATAACAGTTACAGATAGTCTCGCTAGGTGACGCGATGTGTCGTTGATCAAATCCTTGCTTGTCTTGGTCAACTGATATTGCGGTAATAATAATTATTGTTGTAATTAGCGATAATAATTCTTTCAGTGGCGTAGCCAGGTTTGAATAGCAGGGGGAGCGAACACAAAGTAAAAGGCCCCAATTACCAAAATTAATTATATTTATTAGAACTACCGGTATACATTTATTACGGCTTTATTTATTATAAATATTTTTTTTATTTACATTCAAAAATGTTTTTATTATGTACAGTACATGTACTTAGTGTTTTAATTGACAGTACTAAAATCGTAAATTTTTATGTTTAAAATGAAGCTTTGCTAGCTTTAAAATTGGTTGCATTGCTTCTAACATTTTCTTTAAAAATGGTCTATTTTTTGTAGCCCTTTCTAAAATAATATTGGGGGGGGGGGGGGGGGGGCTTGTAGCGCACACTTGGGGCCCTTGTGCAAAACATTTTTTGGGCTTTTGTATCAAAATGTTAAGCCGGTTGCATAATTATGACTCCCAGAACCAAAAAACAATTATTTTAGCGCTCGCCCTTCTCTGCATTAATTCTGCATTAATTCTGCATAAATTCTGCATTAAATGGTAGGCTATGTACGAGTATAATGGGAAAAATAGGCGACGAGCTTGCGAGGCGCGAAATGTTTTTAGAAAATTTATAAATTTTCTCACTTTTTTTGGGAAATTTGGGCCCCTCAAAAATTTATCGAGTTTGCATTATTATTCTGAAATTATACTAAATAACTAATGTTGATGTAAATAGCCTACTCGGCGTTTGTACGAGTATTACAGTACATTGCATATCTTTATCAATGTTTTTGATATCTTGTAAGTTGTAACTTTAGGAATAAATGTACTGACAAATACGTGTAAATAAAAAAATAATAAGTTTCGCGGCCCAGCCAGTATGAAATTTTATACGGTAAACAGACCGCATATCGGTTTGAATACCATTACCTTGGAGCCCTGGGAGAAGCTATTTTTAAGGGATTATATTTTGCCTATATAATTAGGCCTACATGTACTGTATTTTAATAAAGTTTAGAATCTTTGCAGTTACTAAATTCAATAGCTTTTAAAAAATTTATAAAACATAGTTTTTTTTTTATGTATTAAATTTGAAAGTGCATTTTAAGCAGATTTTAAGTTATTCAACTTTTTTTTTTGATCGTCTTTTTTTGAGTTTTTCTTTCAAATACAGTAATTATTATTTCGTGTAATATTTTTTGAAAGCGTAATTAAAACCTGAAAACTTGATTTTCTGACATCAGTTTACTTTGACGAATGGTCCTGACTCCTGTCTTTTTTTATTAATTGTTTAAACAGTAGTAGTTGACTACCACCATTATGATTAATTTCTGGAAAATTAAAACAAAAGTTTTGCTAGTCTAATTTTAAAATCGATTATAGAATTTGTGTTCAACTTATTTAACTGTGTCAAAATATTTTATGGGAAATTGAGCCCCGGGAACTCGACTTTGCCACTTTTAATTTTTATCAATATCGTAGTTGTTTTTAAGTTTTTTCAAAAGAGAAAATGAATTTTTTAAGAGTTTCATTTCACAAAGGTTGAAGCACCAGAATTCTGAAAACTACAGTACCGGTACAGTATTGTATTAAAAAAAAAAGTTTGGAACAATCCGAATGCAAATAAATTTTAAATATTATTGCATTGTACAGTAGTTGAAGCTGTTGCAAATAATTATTAGTAAAAAGTATGATTTCATATCGCACGATTTTTTAAGAAACTATGATACATCAATTATAATTATTTTAAGTCATTCCCGTTATTTTCTGGCAACTGGCGCCATTGTATATTTTATTATTCATGAAGAAGAAAAAAAGGTTTGTCCGCGGCCATAGTGTTTACGCCAGGGTGAACTAACGGAAGCCTTAATTGCATCGCGTCATCTGGCGGCCAAGTTTTAAATTAATTTTTCCGCCTCTTCCTCGATTTCGAAACTCCCTTGTCGAAAGTCATTCCTCGTCGAGCAAGAGAGCGAACGCAGTGATGAGAGGACTTTTCACGGGATATTATGTTTATTTTGAAACTGGGGTTTATATCGTCCGCATGAAACCCATCGTGTTAAATTACGAGTGAAACTGAACGGACGACGATGATGACCCAGTTGTAATAATTTGAAAGAAATGACAAATTAAAAAAACAAATAAAAGAAATGCGCAATTTGAATTTTGCTCGATGCATTTTTATCATCTGCAACTTTATTTTAGTCAGGGAAATATACGCTGTCCAATTGAACCACATTCAATCGAAATGCGAAGAAGAGTGTGGACAAAGTTTGGTAAGTCAATTACAAATTTAATTCAATTAATTTTGAAAAAAAAATTTTTATTTTCTGGGTTAAGATTTTTTTTCTTACTTGTCAAAAATGTTCGGGAAGAATTATAATTTTGCAAGAATTGTCACTTTGAAATGTCAAAGAAGAAAAAAAAGAAAGTGTAGGATTTCATACTTGTGTAATTTTTTATGAAGCGTGTAAAAAAAAAAATCGAAAGCTGAAAATAGGGGTTAAAAGGTTTCGTTTAAGAAGGGGTCGGTTACTTGACTCGTTAAAATTTATTAGGTTTGACCAATAGCCAAAGTAAATGAGACTAACAAACTCCAACTTTTTTTTTTTTTTTCTTTTTTTCTTCTTCTTTTTTGCACTTTTTGTTTTGATGGAGCGGAGAAATTAAAATTTATTAGTTTGGACGTATTTCTCCGAATGAAATTTAGACTTTTTGACTGAATAGCAAATTCGTTACAGAAAAATAATAACTCAGAACTAATTTGAAAATTAAGCTAATTTGGAGTTTTTTTGTTATTGTTTTTGTCCAAGTTTCTTCTTTATAATTTTGAATTTAATTTAAAAAATCTAAAAACAAATTGGATAAATATAATGTAGTTTTTTTTAACATTTGTTTTATATAATAGCAGCTAATTTAATTTTTTTTTAAAAGAATACGTTAAATTAAACCTTTCATTTGCGGGAGGGTTCTCCTTTGTAAAAACCGCTTCACAGTTGTAATTCGACTTCAGCTAAAGTTTTTTTTTTTTTTTTTTTAAATAAGTAGGCTTATAAGTAAAACTTTAAATATCCAATAAATCAAAATTTGCTCCAATTGAACAAAAGAGAAATACAACGGCAGTATAACAAAGAGAGAAAAGTTTTCGGGTGAGATTGAATTTGAATCCGGGTATTTTCCAGTTCGCGCCTATAAAACTTTCTGAAAAAGTTTACTAAAACTTATTTCTAAAAAGTTGTTATGGATAAACTTTTACTTTCGCGATTTGATTTTGAATTTATTGACGAGTAGTTTGATTATGTTGACATTGTTTTTGTTGTTATTTGTGCGCTCAGCGCTGCTTATGCTTTTTGGCAAGTTGATCGTCCTTGGCTCGTTGTTTTTTTATTTATTTAATTTTAATAGTTGCTTCCATCCCATCTCCCATTAAATTAAGTGATGTGCGAACTACCATGAGCAGCAGCGTCTATTGCTTTCCATGTAATTAGATCTACAGAATCGCAATGAAAGACAAAAAAAAACTAGCTCTCACTAGTGGCCAACACGTCGGTTTGGTCAATTTTGGGAGGAAACCACCATTTTCAACGTTAATGAATGCTCGAATTTTAGATTTATTTTTGCTTTTCTCATGCCCTCTATACACCCTCAGCTTTGAATCGAGAGAACGGCATTAAAAAAAAAAATTGGGTAGTCGGAATTGATAGGAGGAAGTGGATTGTTACGTGATGGTGGGTGTGGGTCACGTGATCACTTTGTTTGAAAGGATGTTTCAATTGATACTGTCATTGGGAGACATACTAACCACCTCCGTTCTTCTTGTTTACTGGGATAATATTGTCATTTAAATAGGCAAATTTTTTTTTTGAAAGCAGTTTTGGCAAATCGCATGCACAAAATGCCTAGACGAAGGAAGGAGGGGCTTAAATATTTTTGGCGGTTTTGTTTCTTTCTTTTTTTTTTTTTTAACGAAAAAAGGAAAAAAGTTTTAAAAAATTCTGGTTTTGTTTTATTTTTTGTTTTCCAAGTTTTTTTTTTGTGGTGTGTTGATATTACGAAAACGTTTGTTAAAAATAAACAGGAAAGTTGACGAAAGGCGGAATACGTTTTCATTCAATAATAGAAATTGTGTCAATCTCCGCATTTCTTAGGATCGTTCGACACATAATTGCAGTTATTTAACATTTCGCCCACTTCATTAGTCGAAAATTAACAGTATTAATAGTAACATTTGAAGCACGTTAACTTAAATTCTTGGAAAATGAAGGCGTGCGATACCGGTGATTCATTAATAAAATTGAATCAAGGTTGCGGCCCATAGTTGTAGAAAGAAAGAAAAAAAAAAACAATCTAATTGACTTCCGGTTTCCTTTCGCCGTTGTTTACCTCGTTTTCATATTTGAGTGCGAGGGAATGTGAAATTTCACGGTCGTGTATGTTCGTTCCTTTTTTCACCCGTCCCAGTCGTAGACCTGCTGTTCTAACCTGAGGCCGCCGGCGCAGTCAGGTTGATGCATTTGCACCGGAAATCACCTTTTTTCTTTTTTTTTTTTTCTAAAAAAATAAAAAAAAAGGGGGACAGGTGTTAGTAAATAGGGAACGTAGGGCTCTCCTCTGCCTATCTTCTAACGCCCCCCGCACACACACACACTCAGCTTCCCACCCATCCGTTTTCCCTCCCTTTCATATCCAACGCCGAAGCACTCATCCACGATTCCTTTCACTTCCGTTGCACTGTTACGCTACCTGTCTCTTACCTGCTTGTGTTTTGTTTCACACTACGCGGCGTTTCGTGGGAAATAGTAGAGAAATCCGTTGAATGTTCAGCTATGTGATTGTCGCAATTACAAAGGCTGGGAAACTTATTGAACAACTGATTAACAAACAATTTTATTGGCTGATAGAATCTCGTTTATGAGGAAAGCGACATTTTAATAAAGTAAATAGCGATGAATGAGTTACGCTCCAAACGACTCGACGCTTGGGTATCATCAGGTAGAAAATTATCGGTTAAATGATGTACCGATGCAGTTTAAACACCGTGTGAATATCCGGAAGAAAAAATAAATGTTAAGGTCCATCATAAATTTACGAAAAGTGGTTGTTTTTTTTTAAATATGAAGGGTGTTTTTTAATGAGATTTCTACAAATACTGGATAAAATAAACATATTGGTTAAATGCATGTAATATTGGTGCTTCCTATACCCTGATAATTGGAAAGTTTTCATACAATAAAGAACACAATATTTCATTACGCAATATAGTTCCACCTCAATTCTCGAAACTTTTGGGTTGGTAATTTTGTGAAGAACACCAATTTTCTTTGGGCAGCGGCGTAGTTGGATGGGTGACTCTCACTCTTAAGTACTTCTGAGTACACGAATATTTAAAAGAGTGCCATCCTGGCCTTTCCAGGCTCTCTGTGTTCATTGAAACCTAAGTTAGATCGGTTAGAATGGGGCAGCAAAAACCAAACAAATAAATCTTCTAATCACGATTACCTGTGGCATTTATATTTTCATCATTTACTTTGATTTGGTTGTTTATGTAGGTTGTTTTCACTAGTTTCCAAAATTATCGTACCCTTGAAGTTCGATGCACAGAAGTTGTATTGACCTAAGTAAAACGTACATACAGTATTATATTCTCGCCAAAATGTGATCCCTCCGAAAGGTTTTATCACTGATGTTTCATGATTTTGATATTGATCAAAATCGAACATAATGAAACATTAGAACTAATCTTCTATTGATTAGAATTAATAGGCCGGTTTATATTCTGCAATGTAATAGAAATACAGAATTTGATTTTTTTTCATCGACAAAAGCAGAAATTTGCAAATAAAGACGTACCGTAATAAAAATAATTGATGAAGTCAAAAACATTATAAATTTGACAATTTAACATTAAAATTTTATTGCTTGTTATAAACTTTGGAATCTATTTAATTTATAAATTTACAGTACAGTATATCGAAACTTTATTTAAACATTTATATAATTATATGCAGTATGATTACATTGTAAATGTTTAAATAAAATGTAGATTTTTATTTTAAATATCAAGAAGAACAATAAAAAAATAATATTATTGTTGAATAAAAGGTTTGACATTGAAGTTGTTTGAAAATGTTTGATGCTTAATTAGTGGCATCTAGTTTTACGGGTGGTCCTCGTTTGCAAGTTGAATTTTTTTAAAATACTTTCGTTTTATTATCTTTCAGTTGCGACGTTTTTGTTACATTTTGTACATGGCTGTATTTATAACTGTTTAATGGATTATGGATATACAATACGATATTACTTTCGTATTTTCATAAATTGTAAACAGCATCTCGAACGATTAAATAATGAAGTCTTGACCGTTTGACTGTCGATATGACCACGAGATAGCCAATGGCTATCTGCTGAGCCATAAATTTTGTCTCAAATTACTTTCTTACTTTCTTATCAAAAATTATTTTATATTACTAATCGCCAAATTGTCGCCGTTGCACGTATCTGCAGCAAATATTGTAATCCAATATCGAATAATGTCTCGCTTTTAAATCTGTAAATAGTTGGCTGAAAAAGCAGCAAAAAATAGAATTAAGCTTACTGAAAGCGTGCTACAATTTATTGAAATGACATAAGTTTGAACTTTCATTAATTATATTTTTAATTGAAAAATAAATACTGTATATTAAAATGGCATTAAAATAATTTGGTGCATTAATAATTTATTTACATTAGAAATGAATAGATATTTAAAGACATTAAAGATATTTGAGTACATTGAGGACAGAAGTAAGGTTGGATGGTGAATATTTTGCAAGGTGTAATACGGGGGTGACATAATCGTAATAGGGGGATTAAAAGTAATGTGCATTTGTCCTATAGCTTATCCCTAATGAAAATTCGTAGTTATCAATACATAATATCGATTAAAATTAATTTGATGTGTTTCTCATATTATGCATTTACTCTTATAGTGAACATAATATTTATTAATGCAAAATACTACTGTATTCCTTTTTTTTTTTAAAAAAAAATATAAAACTTCTATCTCATAAACTACTGTTTGCATTATTAAATTGGTTTGGATTTTATTGGATTCAGCTTAAAAAATACATCACAAACCACTTGCCACTGCACAGACAGTACAGTAAATCCAAGTTATGACTACTAGTAACCCCTTTTAACCTCCCAAAAAGGGGGACATGCACAGCAGAATGTCGGGAAGCTTTGAGGTATCAATTAAAAAAACATAACAAGCGGTGTATCGAGAAAAAAAAATTGGCTTAAAATTATTCCGAAGAAAAATGCTACTTTGCTTGGACTAAATATATTTTTGGTGGTTTAAATGTACATTTACAGTGAAGTATTGAATTTTATTTGGTCTATAAAACAATTATTAAGAAAAAATTATAATAATAATTTATATTTAACACTGTTCTGTAGTTTTAAATTTTGGATTAGCTTTTACTATACCGTACAGTATTTACTTCTAGTTTTAATTGAGTTTTCGTTTTTTTCAAAAATTAGTTTGTAATAATATCAATGACATGAATAGCTGGGTCTGAGAATGACAATAAAAGTATTTTGTTAATTACATGTACAACCTTTTTTAAAAGACACAATTTGCATTAAAGCAGAATGCACCAAATAGGATTACAAATGCTTTTTTAAAAAGTTTATTAAATAACATAGTTTTTGTGTAACATATAGCTACATACACGCATATTTTTCATTACGTACTTTATCTTGGTTTATTTTGTTACTGTATTTATAAAGATTTTTTTATTTTGGCTTATTGCCTTATACAGAAGTTTTAAACATTGCGAAACATGCGCAGTTTTTTCAAGCATTATTTTTTTTTTTTAAAAATTTGGTTACCGTTGATTTATATTATGCTTTACTATTTAAGGGATGTAAAAAAGCCCTAATTATGAGAGGCTCGTGGGGTAGGTTTGCTTAACCACATCGCGTTTGAATGACGAGTTTACAAGGTGCGAAACTGAAATGGTGTAAGTGGTGTCATTTCCGGTTATTTCAATTTTTTTGTAATAAAGTAAAAGAGGCGCAAAAAGAAAAGTAAACAATTAAAAACAAAATGTTAACACAAGTAATTGACTTTTCAAAGTGTAAAAATACTTTTCCCCTTTTAGCTTTTTCTAACGTCCTCCCCTTTTCTTATTTGTTAATTTTTTTAAGGAAAAAATAAAAAAAAAAAAAGCGTCATCTGCTACGTGTAATTATTGTTCGATGTGGTTCGACGAACTTTTCTTCTCAAAAATTGCGAATAGAGAAGCGGCCAAAAGTGACGAATGAGACGCTTTTTATCTCAAACAGTTGTGTGCTTAATGATTAACTTTTCTAATTTTAGTCATTTAAAAACGCATAAAAATGCGCTGTCTCCATTTTTAATCCCCTCTTTTCTACAAAAAAAAAAAAAAAAAAAACATCTTCATTTGAAAACAAATTAAGCTTTTCGCATGTTAATTTCTCATTATTGCCATCTTTGGTCATCGTACTTCGCATTATTAGTGAAAATAATGCGTGAATTCCCCTCAAATAATACTTGGGGGTCAAAAAGTTTACAATTCTTCCATTGAAAATGAGAAGATAAAAAGCAGACGACAATTTATCTCTCTCTTTTTTTTTTTTCTTAATCTTTCATTTTTTTAGTGTTTATTATTGCAAGTAATAATAAGCAGTAATAATAATAATGTTCCTTTTTAAAAACGGGCTTCCTAATTCGACAGAAGGGGCATTTATTTACATGCGGGTGGTTGGAGTGGAGGGTGGTTTTTTATGGGTGGGAATGGGGTGTAAACATGTAAAAAGCAAGTGGTCGAAACGATGAGAGTGAAATGTGAGCGGGAGGAGAAAGAAAAAAAAAAAATGGTTCAAATCTACACTTGATTAGGCTTATCCCTGTCATCTAATATTCCGGGATGCAGCGGGGTGTTGAGCAAAGGAATGAGGGAAGTGATGGCAGGGAGGGGGCGAAAGTTTGAATAGGGGAAGGAGGTATCGAAGAGTGTTAGGGAGAAAAAAAAAAGTGTTAAAACATTTTTTTTTTGTTGTTGTTAAATTTGATATTTTTATCACCAAATCCATCAGTGCACTGCCAATTACGACGTTTAACTCTCATCTTCTTCGAAAATTGCTTTTTTTTTCCTTTTTTTTTTTTTGCTGTTGAAAATGGGCTTCAATGAGATGCCTTTGTTGTTCATGTACAAAAATAACACGGCGTTTGAAAATGACATCTCATTAACAACATCATTCAACCACAAAACATTTTGATTTTTTTACGTTTAGTTTTTTTTTTTTTTTTTTTTTGAACTTTTAGTTTTTTGGCTTTTGATGTTTAAATTTCAGTGCACCGGTATCATTATTGAAATTTCTGTTTTAATATTTCAGAATTATTGCTATGATTTTTACATTTTAGTTTTTTTTTTTATTTTTTATTTTTGTTAAAGATTTTTCAGGTGCTAAAATGTGACAATGTACTGTATGCATTTTGTTACGGTATTTAACAATTTAAATTTGTTTATAATTTTCAGTTGACACAGGCTGAGGATATTTTTGATGTCCATTGCAATGACACTTGCAGAGTAATACAGGTAGGCTAAGTTAACCGTAAATACTTCCGTATCATTACTTAAACTTTATTGTTTGCATGCAACAGTGTGGCATAGGATGCAAACAATGGCAAGAAGCGACTGACAAAGATAATTGCCGGAGCATTTGCGTAATATACAGTGACTTTCACTTTGTAACTGCTTAGAAATTTAAAATTGATTAATTTTTTTTTCTTTTTTTGTAGAGTAAACAAAATGATTCAAAAGTGATTCCTATTCAAGTAAATAATTTCTCATAAATAATTATGTTATAAGATTAATTTTAAACAGTACAAATGTAAAACTTTGTTCAATTGAATTATTTGCATGACTATTATAATTATGTAAAAAAATGAAAGAAATTTTAAGAAACCAGGATGCATTTATACGAACCAGCAAATATTAAGAAATTAAGAAAAGCGAAAGGGTAGAAAATATTAAAGAATTCTTTTTAAGCTTTCCTGTGAATTTTCTCAAAAGAAAATCGCTTTTATACATACTCCGTATTTTTTTATTTATTGAGCATCCTTAGACAAACGTTACGTAATAATAATATTGTAAATAGATAAGGTTAAAAGTTAGTTCAATATTTTGTTAAAGTTGTAATTGTTACATTTAAGAAAAAGTAATAATTACCGGTATATTTTTAGAATTTATATTGTGTTGTTGGTTGTCGTCTGGCTGCTGGTTTATACATTCAAACAGTAAAAGGTAATAAAAAGGAAAATTAAAAATATTATCGAAGTTAACATTGATAGAATTTCAGAGGAAGTTGGCCAGCCCTTAGCTCCGGTATTGGTGGCGGATTCTCAAACCAACGCGTCCGTTCGTATCCGATGGGAGTCAGCTTCCACCTCCACAATTCCATTTCAAGTATCCTATATGGTACAATGGAAGTACGACTCTTTGCCCAGTGGATGGGAATATTATAAACGAGGAGTGGGGACGAAAATTTACAATGTACAACAAGTAGACGACCTCAAACCCTATACCAAATATAAGGTAATGTCATTAAATTTATGTATTTTGTTATTGTTCAAATTTACGATAATTTAAAAAATAATTACGAATTAATAAAAATAAAATATGGCAGAAATAATGTTTTCTTTTCAATTTTGTTTAGTTTCGAGTGGCATGGATAATTTTAGAAAATCACGA
>JAQGAZ010001192.1:0-34584 GCA_034692225.1 Polydesmus complanatus | reverse complement strand
TCCTCGATCGGCTCCGTCTCCTCGATCGGCTCCGTCTCCTCGATCGGCTCCGTCTCCTCGATCGGCTCCGTCTCCTCAATCGGCTCCGTCTCCTCGATCGGCTCCGTCTCCTCGATCGGCTCAGTCAACTTGTCCTTAGCTTCTTTCCTTAGTGAGGCATGGTAGAAAGAAAAATAAGTCAATCGGTTCCATTTTTTTTTAGTCAATGCTCCATAAAACTAATCACAAAAAAAAAAAAAATAAATAAATAAAATTAACTGATGCAGTCCTCTTGAAAGGTGATTATATTTACTTTTTGGCAGGGCACATCGGTTAATCCCAATGGTGGGTCTTGGGAGGCCGCCGTTCGATTTGGAGAAAGTTCAAGATTCCGCATGTATTCCTAAATCATAATTAGATAAATGATTTTATTATAAGAACATGATAAGAACAAGCTGTTATTTTATAATTTACATTTTTTCCTTCCTCTTTATCGCATGAAGAGGAGGCGCTTTCCGATCCGTAGCACTAGATGCAAAAGAAAAAAAAATTAAATTCCGGGTTTTATAAGAAATTAATTCAAGTAGAGCGCACTATAAACGGACTTATTAAACAGACTTGCAAAATAATTTCCTTTTTTTAACATGCTTATTTTATTTTTTTGAATATGTTCTAGAAATACAGTACAGTATAGAACATGTATAGTAAAAAAAACTTTGGGTTTGTTCGTCCTTGCTGCACTTTCACGTTGCAGGTGCATGCATAATTATGACGTCACCATTCTGCCGGGTGCAGCTAAAATGCAAACTTGCGAACGAACGCCTTTCGAGCGAGAAATGTGATCGCGCATGCGCATTGGACGCGCGGGAATTATTTTGAGCTTTCATTTTAAAATTAAATATAAATTTTAAGAAGAAGAAAAAAAAAAGATCTCTCATAATAATTTTAACATTAAAAACAAACCAAAACCAGTTCGTAAAAATCAGTTGATTTGAAATAAAATTGATTCATTAGAAAAATGGAAAATTAATTCAGAAATATTTCTATAAAAAGTGAGTACAGTATCATTAGTTGATTGAAACAGTTTCGAAATTTTATTTTAATGATAAAAACGCCTAAGTAACTCACCAACATTGATGATTTCGAATGCATCAATAATATTCATCGATTTAATCACAATATTCGCATATTTTTTTTAATAAAATTTAATTGCTACATAATATTATGAAGTCATATTAATTTAAAATATCACAACCAAAATAAAAATACAAAAGCGCGATTAATTTACATTTTCCCAATTCTCGGTTGGCGCCGTTTCATACTGTAATTTTAAAAACAGATCGCAAAAAACAATTCGTGTCAAATCGGAAAATGTATGCGAAAAACTTTAAAGCCGATCGAGGAAACCGAGCTGATCGAAGAGACCGAGCCGATCGAGGAGACCGAGCCGATCGAGGAGACCAAGCCGATAGTTTAAGGACCTGATTTAAATCCATTCCCACTTGTTTTCCAGCGCTGGAAATTATTAACTAGATGTGCACAAAATTAAGATATAATAAAACTATATAAATAAAGTATCTTTAAAAATAAGAGCTTTTAATGCCATGACCCACTAGGCCACCATGGTGGAAAATTTTTCTTTACACAGCGACGTCATTGATTATAACATGGCTTTCACTGAAGAGGACAGAATAGTGAGTGGCGAGCTCATTTTGCTGCACCAAATATTTAGATTATTAAAAGGATGTAATACTGAATAGTTTCTTTAATGCTAACAGTATTAAACATTTTTTTACAAACAGTGTACCGGTATAGCATAATACTTTTTTTTAAAAAAAATAACTAAAGATTTGTAACATTTTTTCTTAGATGACTGATTAATTTTAATCTGCATGTTACTCCACTGTAAGTGCAAATTTCTAACTTTGCTACTGGAACGTTACTAATTTTTCAAATATTAAATATGAACCCATCAAATTGTCTTTTTTAATGGTTAAAGTTTTAAGTGAAAAGTGAGATTGTGTTATAGGATTACTTAACGGGAACTGAAATCTAAAACTTTGAATAATTAAAATATAATGTAACAGTAGAGTTGGAATTAAATATTATTCTTTCATTACTATGCTATTATTTATTTTTAAAAAATCTTGGGAAAACCTATTAAAAACAGCTCATGAAAATCAGAAAGAAATGTTCACCTATATTATATTAGTTATTCTTCCTTTAAAAAGTCAATTTATGGAAGCATTTGTCAGCACAACTGGTCCTTATTACATCCAAAATCTTCAAACCTGTTGTGTACTGGATATCGAACGTCCAATTGACATCATTGGAAGTAAACTAGCTGCTACCAAACTTAAAAATACCACTTGTCAAATGTGGGACATTTATGACATCGGAACTGGATACATGATTGCCAACAGACACAATGGGTACATTTGCCCTATCAATTACTTTTGTTCTACTTAACTTTTAATATTTTGTGTAGGATGGTGATGGACATTGCCAATGGTGGAAATGAAAAAGGTAACCACATCATCCTATGGGGTCCTACCCACAAGTGCAATCAGCGTTGGTTGTTTGAGCATGATTTTGATGGTAAATGGATGAAAATTAAGAGTGGGGTAAGTGATTACGTGATGGACATCCTTGCCCCTGATGTGGATAAAATCAGTTATGTGGTAGCCTTTCCGCAGCACGGAGGCAGGAATCAAAAATTTAGATTACTTCCAGTGGGAAATACTATCCCCAGACAATCAGAATGCAACCATTTTTAATATACAAATACTAAATCAGAATTTTTTAAGACAAGTTTTTTGTGTTGACATAGAATGAAGCTTTATTAAAATAAAGATGTTATTGTTGAAAAACTTTATTTTTTTTAAAAAAAAATTTGTAATGTGTAGGCTTTATAATGCTAAAAAGTAAATATTGTTAAATAAAAAATAAAGCATTATTTATGCTTTAATCAAAGTGCAAAAAATCATTTTTAAATGCGAAATAAAATAATCATTAACATCATCATCAATAATCTTACAAGGTCATTGAGTAGGGTAATGGTGCTTGGGGTGGCAAGTGGGATGATCAGAACTGAGACGTTGAGTAGGGTGAGTGTGACCAGGTTTTCCCTGAATGGGATAATGGTGTGGTTCAGGCTCCGTTTTGGTGATAGCTGCTTGTAAAATTAAAAATGATCAAAATAATGAACTTACTGAACTTAATGAACTATAAAATCAATGAAGGAGTAGGGGTTTTGTGGATCGAGCGATGCGGCTAAAGATTGATGATGTAGACAGTGAAATCCTGCCAGTGGTGGACAAAATACGAATCCTGGGAGTCGTATTTTTTTGGGATATGATGTGGACAGACCACGTCAATAAAGTAGTGTCTAAATTGAAAGCCACGATTCTGTTGTGCAAACGGTATAGGCACCGCATTAGTGTGCAAAATAAGGCGATTTTATATAAGCAAAATGTTTACAGTATTATTAATTACGGGCTTGGAGTTTGGCTCGATCCAACCTCGCTTACGCTTAATTATTTATTAATCTGCCAATATTTGGCGACATATTTAAAAAAAAATTGATTGCCAACAAAATCATCATTTTTGAACTGAAAAGCTTTATTTTATTAAATACCATACGGTAAAAGTGGAGGGAGAAAAAGAAAATGATAAAATTGAAGTTGAATTTCTAAGTGTTTCAAATGATTTGTGTTGGCTGCTGATCGCGATTTGTATGGGATTTTTATATAAATTGATAAGGAAGTTTTTAGTCTATGAGCTAATGAAAGTGAAAGAGTGCTACGAATATAATGATGCTTCAATCAGGAAAAATTCTAAAATAAATCTTGCCAGTTTCATTAATCTAAATTAGTCATTAATCTCCTATTAATTCTCTTCAGATGAACTTAAAAGTAGTTTTCAAGATAGTTACTCTAAAATAAGCTTGTTTACTTCGTTTAAAACTACAGTATCTCTTCAGGTTTAAATTACAAGCAGATGAAAACGAAATTAAAATAACCAGTGAAAATAACCATTTTTGAACTGAAGAATTTAAACAGCTTAACATTTTGTTATTTAAAAAGTTAAAATATCAGACTTTTATGGGAGGTTTTAATTGCCTGTTTTTTGTTTATTCAGTTTGGGCTGATCCAGAACCACAACATGAACCGTTTCGACCGCTTTTTTTCTGGGCTTTGAAACCAAACTGTGCGTGGAAGAAACGGAATTACTACCTCGATATTAATCATTTGAATTGCATGGCTCAAATAATTGGAGGTATAAATTCAACACCACTTAATTATTAATTTTACAAAAGTATTGATGGTTTTTTTTTTTTTTTGTTTCTAATGTTTATTTTATTTTACAGGTTTGAGTTTCAAGCACTTCAGACATTGTGGATATGTGTGGGCTGAGTAAAATATTTAAAAGTTAAATGAGGAGAGAAATAAATGTTCAAAAAATAATGTTGTTCTATCATTACCGTATGTTTTCTGCCTTTTATATGGTAATAAAATTATCAAAATTTTCAATATAATGTTTGTAACTTTGTTTTATTTTTAAGAAAAAAATGTATACCGGTACTGTCTAAAACTCTTAAACACTTATTAGTTTATGATTTGAACGAAATTTCATGTTTATGAATTTTTAAGAAATAAACAAAAACAAAATGAATATGGTAAAGGTACTTCAAAAATGGCACTGTTCTAACTGGTATTTTAATTTTATTGAGATTAATATAATTTGAGCTTTAAAATTGTTAATTATTTTAGGAATTTTAATTAAAAAAAATATAGGCACACATTTTGTAAAAGCAATTTCTTTTCGTTTTTACATCGAATCGACTTGAAAAAATAAAACAAAATTATTTAATTATGGGATAATTAACGTGACCATTTTTTGACTCAAAACGGGACATCGGTTAATTTATGTCAATTAGTAGGGCCATAGCCGCCTCATATGAGGAGGCCATGGTAGGGCCGACATTATAAAGTATAAGAACGAAATACGCGAAATCGTAATTATTATTATAATAGAAACATTTACGGTAAAGTGTTTTGAGTACAGTATTTGCAAATAATTTTGGCAATTTTATTTATTATTTCGCTATTTTTTTAAAAAAATTTTGCTGTTTTATTCCAAAATTTTCAAACCGCACTATAGCGATACCGCACTAAACGAGGTATTACTGTATTTAGTGAGCATGAAAATCGGCAATGAAGCATGGCTTTATTGTAATCGAAAAAAGTAATAGCAACAACTATTTTGTTTTATTATTAGATATTATTTTCGAAGCTGATAGCTCAGTGTTCTGGTTCAAAGTGATTTGAAAAAGCGTTTGAACGTTTACGCGCACGAAAAGAGGTTCGCCATCATTGGATGAAACAGGATGTAGCTGTCAAACAAAAATTATTATCCTCCTTTTTATGGGCGTGTTATTAACAATGTCGAGACTTCTAATGGCGGTTGCCATAGCAATAACGGTTTAGGCGGTAAAAGTGGTTGACTAGAATTATTATACATGTACTAGTGACCCTTCTACCCAAGACCACCTCCAAAACGTTCCTCCGATGTTAAAAATGCACCTCTCAAAGCCGATCATCTTTACTTCAAGGCCGTAACCACTCATAATAAGTCCCTATTTCAAGACCACCGAGTCGCTGCACAGTAGCATTAGTGCGCACTCTCAGACGATAAATATATACCGAACTGTTAATTTATTTATTTTTTAATTATACCGGTGATAATAATGTCTAAAATATGATATTCTACTTTAAATACAATAAATGCTTTTTAAATTTTAATATTTCGCAGTCATTTTGTTTTATTTTAAAACCGGTAATTTTTCGTTTTTAATACAAGTAAATTACAACTTACAAGTAAGTAGTAAATTTTTATTAGGTAATTGAGTCATTACGTCATTGCGAGTGCCCCTCGTCGAAAAAATATTAAATACAAAAATAATATAAAAAATATTAAATATTATTTATTGATTTTTCATTTCCGGTTTTCAAATCTTACGATTTTACATAATAAATTTAATTAAAAATCCATGACGCATTCATATTTTCTCGAAAGTTGAACAACATTTTTATAAAAATAAAAACAGCAGGTTTATTAACTTCGTTTTAATCTCATGGCTTTAGCATAGTCGAGAAGGCAAACCTCGATTCATCGTTCTTCCTTTGATAAAGGGGAAATTAAAACTGTATCATCATACATTTTTTTAATGATGCAAAAAAAAAAACCGTTAATCGAAATTAAACTAAAATAATCTTTTCTTAAAGAGAATTTCATCCCTTAATCCTATTTTATCTTTAGATTAATTTATTAAGCTAAATTTCCGGGTTCCTGGATGCGATAGAAAGTAAGGGGTTGATGATTTTGATTTTTGAGCATTTGATTAAACAATCGAATGTAAACAAAAAGTAGGTTGATAACGTCATTGGGTATTATACTCAATCAAAATTTCCCCTTTCCTAAATAACTCGCACGAAGCCGGAATTAAAAATGCCAACAATTTTAATCCTTTTTACTGAAAATGTTTATTGCACCGAATCCAATTAAAAAACATAGCGCTATACAGTAATGACTAAAATAAAATTAATAAGATGAAATTGAAAGACTATATAAAGGCAAACATTTTTTGAAATTGTTCATTCAATCAAACGCTGTATCTCGACAATGAAAATGACATCAGGAACCACCAAACTCTCTCGTCCTCTGTTGATTGTGCTCATCAACGTCGTTTATTTCGGTAAGTTCATTAAATCATTTTTTTACAATTTAAAATAAAAAATTTAAATTTATTATACAATTAAAACAATTTTTTTTTTCGAAAAAATATTTAACATTCTTAAGATAATAATTTTTGTAGAAATGTTTTAATGAGAGTTTCAATTGATTTTTGCAGGTGTTGTCATGCCAAATACTATCCCTAATACAAATCCCATCTTTGCTCCTAACCCACCGGCTAAGGGTTGCAGCTTCGATATTCCTTCTCTGCCACTCGTTTGCGGAAGTGACGGAAGAATTTACAAAAATATCGCTGAGCTCGTTTGCGCTGCCAGCACCATCACAGGTACTTTTTTTTTATTAATTTTATTATTATTATTATTTTTTATTTATTGATTTATTGATTTTGCTTAGGTCTTCAAGCGAAAAGTCTCTTAACTGATTGCCTAAATATTGGAAATTTAGGACAGGCTGGCAATCAAAATAATCCTTTAAACCTCGACGCTCTGAAAAGAATTATTGAAAATCTTCTGAAGTTTTTGAATCTGGGAGGAAACACTACTCCTGGAAATCAGCCGGGAAATCTTTTAAATATCGATTATCTGAAGAAAATTCTTGAAGATTTAACCAAACTTTTAAATCTCGGCAGTTTGGGAAATCTTTTAAATTTGGGAGGACTCGGAAACTTGTTAGGTCTTGGGAATATCGGATAATTAAGTGTATAAATGTAATATCAATATTTCATTAGTTTTTGTAAATTATTGTTAGTACCGATTTATAATATCCTGTATTAAGTACAACTTTTGTCATTTTGGTTTTATAATTTTAGTCATTTCAATTGCCATTTGAAAGAATTAATAAAAAATATTTGCAAACTTAATTTTTTGAAATTTATTAATTCGCCAATAAAATAATAAATCAGTGGGTCAATAAATAAAGAATAAATTATTTAAGAGTTTGAGTTGTTTTGAAAGTAGCGTTGGAGCTAATCGACTTTTTTTTTTACGACTTATACTTATGCAAAAGTATGTTTCAAATTTACTGCTTTTTGTGATTAAAGAACTGCAAATAAAACATTTTTTTACATAGCAAAATATAATACAGTATTACATGTACTATTTAAAATACGGTACTTTATTAAAACATTTTAATAGACCGATAAACTAGCTGCCTCGGAAAATTAAGCTTTTAAAGATAATGCCTGATGTACTGTATTAATACTAATTTTTCCATTATTCATGCTGCAGAAATGGGCAATAATTTAAAACAAAAAATATTTATTTAGTGCAAAATAAAAATAATGCACTTAGGTTCGTACATTAATTAAACTAAGAATATTATATTACCGTGTAAAGTATAACATGTTTTCATATATTAAATTTCCTGCATAATATTTACTGCTTAAAAAAAAAAAGTGAGAAATTTTAATACAAAAATAATTCTCGAATTATGCAAAATATTGCTCAGTACAGTATCCTTCTTATTTATTATTTTTTTTTTGTAGAGTTTGCAGAGCTTGAATACCGTAACAATTTTTATTTTCGGTATAAATAACACAAGTTCACCACAAATTTTAAGTTGTAAATTATTACTTGTAAACCATATTTTAAAGGGCACCGTACTCAGTCAAAAAAAAATTTTTGTTTTACAGATTTTGGACTTAAGATGATGAGTGGGTTTAAATCAAGAATTTCAAAATTTAATTAAAATACATGAACAGGTACTTTATTAAACTTTAATTGTCGCAAACATTAAAATTCAATTTTAATTTCAAAGATTCCTATTAACCAAATAATTTTTTTCATAATACATTGCTTCCACATGCATTGAAGATAGAATCTATTTTATAGCACCGTAAAAATCAAACTTCTATGCATTTATTACTATGCATAGAGAACTCTTTATATTTTTTTTTAATTGTTAAAATTGTTGTACATGAATGGGTTAAGAACGTTTTGCATAATTTTTATGCACTGTTATAACTTAAAATAATCATTAAAACTTATATTTTTTTTACAAACTTTTATTCATTTTTATTATTATTGTTACATTAATTTTACGGTCTTGTAATTTTAATAATTCCGAGAAAAGGTTTTCCAAAAATCGGGCCAGGTCTTCGGCGAGGAGGAATGATGGGAATAGGTCGACGAGGTGGAACAATTGGTCGAGGTCTAGGGATGACGAAAATTGGTCTGGAATTGGGTCGACCAACAACTAACGGAACTCCTCTTTTCGGTTCCGGATCGGCTTCCGGGGAAGGATCAGCCAAAACAATGCCTAGAAAAAAACAAACAAAAAAATTAAAAGTTAGATGCATTACCATAAAAAAAAAATCTTCAATTACTTTGTATTAAAACGATAGATAAAAGTAAACAGGCGAAAACGCCAAACATCTTTCTTAAACTATTCATCTTTCTCAGATTTCAAAGTGATTGTACTTATTTTAAATTAATTTCTCGCCCTTTTATACTCAGCGCATCCAATATCCACCCCAGTTTGAGGTACACCCCCGCAAATAAAAATAAACTCAATTAGAATAATTTGGTTTTCCTGGTTTTAAATCTTCCTGATTTAAGCTAAAAAAAAAAAAAAACCTGAGCCTTTTAATACAACGAAAATAATATCTCATTGGTTTATAAATTAATTTGTTTTTGTCAAGAAGTTTAAATTGCTATTCAAATCACTGTAATAAAAAAGTTGAAGATAAGAGTTTACTGTCCCATTGTACACTGTATATAAAGATAATCCATTCAAAGCTTCGCGCTAATCCCTGAAATAAATTTAGTTAATCCGCTAAATAAATTTGATGACAAATCAGATGCCAATTCCATTCTTAGTTCAAACACCTGCTCAGTATAAGTTAAAAAAAAAACATCACTCCTGAGATCAATGCTACTTGTTAAGCGCTTAATAATATCGCAAACAACGCATTTTTTTTTTTACAAAAACATAAAATTTATAATTAAAACCTTCATAATATTTTTTATTTTATTATTATTGTTTATCTGTTGGTGTTGTCGTAGAACTTATATTGAACCAAGAAAAAACATTTCCATTTGATTGGCAGGTATTCATCCTCATGTTTTTCTCATATTGATTTACCTGTTTTAAAAAAAAATACGCTGCGTAAATAAAAATAATTATTATTATTGGAATTAATATCACACTTGGGGGATCTTTTCCTCTAATAACAAACTGTGTTACTAAGGTGTTATTGCTTGCGCAAGTTCAAAAAAATAAAAAAAAAATACAAATATTATTGATATTTATAATCAATGCGTTGGTTTGCTATGCATAATATGTATAGAAAATTAAAAGGCGTTCGCCTAATTTCATTTGCCGACCGAGCGAGCGAAATGAAGAGTCTTTACGCGGTGCTCAAACCTTTGAATATTTTGCTAAAATTTCAATGGATTTGGTTGGAAGAAAACGACCCCAATTGGAGCAAAAGGCAAAAAAATGCTCATAAGATTTGGAAATGGTCGATTAAACCGTTGGCTCTCTTTATGACTTTTTTGCTGTTTGAAATCTTAAAATCTTCGGGAAATCAATATATAAAAGTGAAGAATCGGAAACAAGAATTTGGAAACTACGATGCGGCGGAAATGAGCATTTTAATGGGAGGTTTAGCCAGCTTTTCCAACATTTGCGCGGTTTTCATAATGCTTTACAAAACACCGATCAAATATTACGGAATGACCAAAAAAATACGAATGAGCCATTCCGACTACAAAGAACTAAATAAAAGATGTTGTCCTTTAATCTACCATTTGATGGCTTTATTTGCCTTAAATTTTTTGGGAATGGTTTTTAAGCATTTGATGGAAGTAATTTTTGTGGCTCCGACCATCCTGAGAGAAAACGGCCAAATTATTTCCACGTGGAAAATAATACTTTATTTAATTTACCTCGTACTCAGCGTAATAAATATCTACCAAATTCAAATCGAATGCGTTTTTTGCGCCGTGATGTTCGTGGTGGCCACTTTTATCGAGATCCGTTTGGACGCGATTGCCGAGGCTTTAAAATCCGTCAAATCTCCGCTCAGATTATTCCGCAAAAGCGACGAAGCTCTGGAAGAATACTTTCGGCTAAAAAAATTGGCCAATGCGTTTAATCGAGTTTTTTCGCCCGTAATGACCGTCATCAGCCTGGCTCATCTCACGGCTTTCGCCACTCTCTTCGCTTTCATCTCCATCTCCTCTGCTTACGACGCGCTGGAATTTTTGATGCTAACGTTTTTCAGTTTTATGTCTTTCGGTTATGTCGTAATTTATATACTCACAGCCATAAGAGTCAATTTGAAAGTAAGTTATCGTTACTCGATTAACCAAATATCAACCGCATTTGTTTATGTTTTTCGAATTTTTTTTTTTTTTGTTTTTTTTGACCTTCATAATTTTTTTAAAGCCCCTTTTTTTTTTTTTTGTAAATTACAAGTGTTCCCACTGTTAAAACCTTAAAACTAGAAGGAAGTGGGTTCAGCTAGAAGGTGCCTCTGCACCGTCTTCTAAATGATTTTTTCGAAGCATAATAATTTTTTTTTAAGCAACAAATAATTAAGATTAAAAAAGTATTTTTTTTTAATATAATAGCAACGTCAAATTGGAAAATGGTTGAGGTTAGAATCAACGGTACATGAAGTCATACCCACGATTTTCGTATCGGTAAAAATAATAACTTTAATTATTCTGTGTTCAATAATTGATTTATTAGATTAAATGTAAATTGCAGAAACATTGCAATCAATTGCTGAATGCAATTCACATTTGCAACATAGAAAAACCTATGTTCACCTTAGCAGCGTTGGGAGAAATTGATGGAATGCTTCTGTTTTCGGTTAACATTTTCATAATAATAATAATAATGTCATAAAAATATTAAGTTATTTGTTTGTTTACTTTACTAGCTGGTTCAAAAAATCTACGATTTATTCGTTGCCATGATGAACGCACCAGCTTATGCATTAATGCATTTTAATTAATCACCAGCCAATTAAATTTTACTTTTTATCCGTAATATTTTAATGGATTTCTTAATATTTAATTAAACATATAAAATGGTGTACCGCATTAATTAATAAATTTTGTGTAACAGTTTAAGTTGTTGTCATTTATTTATTATACAAAATACAGTAAAAAGTATTTAAAACTTGCGCTATAAACACAAACGTCAGAACAGCTACGTCATAGACAAATGAACACCGCACAACCTATGCAGCCCAGATCCAGGTATACACGTCAGAGTTTGTGCTGTATTCATCCGCCAATGTAAAGCGTGCCAAAGTTCAAGGTTTTGAAACTTGAAATTGAGTGTTTTAAAAAGATATTTTGAAGACGTCCACAGGCTGTTGGAAACTTGAAATTGAGTGTAATAAAAAGATATTTTGAAGACGTCCACAGGCTGTAATTTTGGTCTACGAAAAATGTCTTTGGGAAAAGTTTTCACCGGGTTTTCCCGGTTCCCCATATCAGCTGGTAAGTGTTTTTGGATTTTATACTTATTCACAGTTTCACTTTTAATAAGATGTTTGTTTTGTTTTTGTTTTTTTTAAAAAAAGGTGTGAGATGCATGTCATCGATGTTTCAGTTGTCAGAAACGCACTCCATGTTGAAGAAGTCTTGCAAAGATTTTGTAGACAACGAAGTTATTCCACAGGCGGCTCAAACCGATAAGGAACATCGCTATCCAGCCTCCATCGTATATTATTAACAAGTGCTGATTTAGCGTTTACATTAATACGTAATGTTTATTAGATCAAGAAGATGGGTGATATGGGACTCATGGGAGTTTTTATTCCGGAATCCGAAGGAGGAACGGGCTTGGACCACTTGGCATATTCCGTCACCATGGAAGAAATCAGCAGAGGTTGTGCCACTTCTGGTGTCATCATGTCAGCTCACAATGTAAACTAGATTTAAAACTCAATTTTAACGTTTTCGTAGTAACAACGGCAATATAAATTTTTTTAATTTTTAGTCTCTGTATCTGTGGCCGATTCACAAGTTTGGAAATACGGAGCAAAAAGAAAAGTATATTCGAAAGTTTGTCGACGGAGTTAATATCGGCGCTTTCGCTTTGAGCGAACCTGGCAACGGCAGCGATGCGGGAGCCGCGTCTACGCAAGCTGTGTTGGACGGTTCGAACTGGATTTTAAATGGAACCAAGGCTTGGATCACGAATGCTCACGAAGCTGAAGCTTTTGTGGTTTGCTCATAACTCATAAATAACGTATTTGCAGAGAACTGAAATTGTTATTTTAGGTATTCGCCACCACCGATAAGGCATTGAAACACAAGGTCAGAGCTGAAGTTGTGGGCATCTTAATTTACGAAATTTCTAATTGAAAGCGTTTTTCTAAACCGTAAAAGGGAATTAGTGCTTTTATAGTGCCTAGATCAGCTCCCGGTCTTTCTTTGGGGAAAAAAGAAGATAAATTAGGCATTCGTGGCTCTTCCACTTCGAATGTTATCATGGAAGACTGTAAAATTCCGAAAGAAAATTTGCTGGGTCAGGCTGGAAGTGGATTCAAAATAGCTATGGTGAGAGAGCTAACACAATTATTACCGTTTTTATTTTTAACATTTCAATGTTTTACTTACCCGTTTAGTCAACTTTAGATGGCGGAAGAATCGGAATCGCTTCTCAAGCTTTAGGAATCGCTCAAGTACCGTATATGAAAACCATATACTTCAAATGGAGGAAATTATATTAATTTTAAGTTTTGGATGGATGAGTTTAGGCATCGCTGGACTGTGCCGTGAAATACGCTTGTGAAAGAAAAGCTTTCGGATCACCTATCGTTAAAATGCAAACAATTCAGGTTCTTATTAATTTTGATGAATGATACGAGGAATTACCGTGTTCGCTATTATTGTTTGCACGTAGTTTCTTAATGTCATTTTCACTTGGAATTATGAAATTTGATCAAGACTAATTCGTTATTTTGTAAATTTAGAACAAAATCGCAGATATGGCAACAAAAATCGACGCTGCTAGGTTATTGACGTGGAGAGCGGCTACCTTCAAAGATTCAGGGATCAGTTTTACCAAAGTAAGAAAATAATGTTTTGTTTTGAAATAATATTCTTTTGCTTATAAATATTTTGTTTTTCTTCTTTTTAATAGGAAGCGGCAATGGCTAAACTTTACGCATCTGAAGCCGCCACATTCTGTTCTCATCAAGTCAGATTAAAATTTAATCAAGTTTCGAGTTTAAACTAAATCTCTTAATTTTTTTTATTTTAGGCGATTCAGATTTTGGGTGGTATGGGTTACGTGAGCGAAATGCCGGCTGAAAGATTCTACCGTGACGCTCGAATTACGGAAATTTACGAAGGAACGAGTGAGATTCAAAGATTAGTTATTGCAAACAACGCCGTCAAAGAATATGGATTCAATTAAGTATAATTGTAATAACTTTTAATTAATAACATAATGAGCGACAATATTTTTGTATATACCCGCTAATTTTTTGAATAAAAATAGTTTTTTTTAACTATTAATAATTTTCAAGTAAAGTTGGTTCCTGCTTTTTCCATTGAGGTCGGCGTTAGGGAAAATTAGAAATTCGGTTAATCTTCAAATAACATCTTCACATTCTCGACATCGCAACACTGCTCTTCTTCCAAACGTTTAGGCTTGTAAAAAAAAAAGTTAATTAATACCGGTAATTGTTTACGAAAAGCTCGATCCTTTTTGGTTTATGCAAACTATTTTAAAGGTATACGTACAGTTCCGAATTTGAGAAGTGTAGGTACACATTTGACCTTCAAACTGCTGTCAGTCCTGAAGCTGTTTGCTGGATTTTTCCAGCTATAAAATTCGCAAGTTTTATTAACTTGTTTACATACTCCAAAAAAATTGTTTTTATTTACTACGCGCGATCTCCTACGTCTACATGGACGAAAATAGCGTCCGAGGTGACGGTTGATATTGCTTTCTCAATAACGGGTTCGGCTAAATATTAAAAACATAATCATTAATAAGGAAGTTATGTAAGAAATAATTATGTTGCGGTGGGTGTAAAATGCAAGTCAGGGAGGTCTACATGCAGCTTGGAAGAGGGGCGACTGTAAATTATTACCTGTGACACAATCTGGACACCAAGGCAAACCCGAAAATAGCAAGAAGAGGCCTTCAGGATTCTGTTTATGCTGGCTAATCAACGCCGAGCATTCCTCGTACCCCTTCGCGTTAAATTCTTTCACCATTATTAAAAGTAGAGAGCTGTAAATTTAGTAAAATTGGGAGATACCGGCTTAATTTAATGATTGTGCTTGGACTTTCGACTCTTTAAGCTCGGTACGTAAAATCACGTGTGCAACGATCCACCGCTACAGGGCGCGGGTGCAACAATTCCTCACAGGATCATTTAACCGGAGGAATTTAGTTCCTATGAACAATGTTTATTGATGATGAATGAATTACCTATTAGAAGAACCTTTAAAGAAAAAGTAAGAAAATGTTTTATCAAAATTTAATACTGTATCAGAAAAAAATTGTGAGGTAGATGTTTTATTTTTTAACAAGTTTTCCTGACTTTTTTTAATATCATACAGTGATTGGTTCCCAAAGTGTTTAATTAATTTATTTAACTGTCTTTATATTAATTTAAAGATCGAAATTTTTGCTAAATAAAAACTTAAAACGAACCGTAAAAAATTTATAATAAGTTTTTATTTTTTTTTTTTACAACTGTACGAAATTAATAGAAAAATGAACAAACATTTAAAACTCATTATTTTGTAGAGAGAGGACGGATTTTTCAATTACAATGCCATGTTTTTAGAATGAGATTCTATAAATGTAAAATTCATTAAAAAAAAATTAAAATTCTCGCATTATCAAAACTAAATAGCCGTAAAAAAAAAGTACAATTATTTCGATGATGGAATTACTGTATCGGTAACGAAACAAAAAATATTATTTTGCGCTGAATAATAATCCTAAATCACAATTCTAAATTTATCAACATGAAAAAAAGTGCATTATCGCATTGCAGTAATAATATTAAACGGGTAATCTATGTCAAAAAGTAAATCAAAAATGAAAACATTAAATTATTATTGAAACCCGAATTACATTTAAAAACAATGCGTATAAAGACTGGTTTTACGTTGACAAATGCCCTGGCGATGCGAAACATTTGTAAATGATGAGGCTAAAATTACAAAGCGATAGAATAATAATAAAAAAAGAGAATAATTCTATACAAAATTCTTTTTAATTTAAAAACGCATTGTGAAGTATAAACCGCTGAAGATCATGAGTAGAGTGACGAGTACGTTGTAGTAGCTGGGCTTTTGGGTGCCGGGACTCGAGTTGCATCCGTCGTGCGAACAGGTGTAGATGCATCCGCGATAAGCTCGGACGTCTCCCATTCGTTTCTGAAAGTCGCAGATGTGTCCCAAATCTTGAGACGAGCAAAATCTGGTCGTTCCCACCTCACCTATCAATAATACATAAACGTATAATTTACGCGTTCTCTACGAATAGTAATCGTTATTTTGATATTGATTTACCATTAAAAATACCCGTCGTTTTCACGCAGTATTGGGCGTCGTGGATATCTGAACAATCTTCCAGGGCTAAATTCGTATCGTCCACATTGATAACCTCCGTACAATGTACATCCACGCTCGAAGAACATTGGTAACACTTGATAGCGTCGACTAAAATTAAAGAAAACATTAATTAATTAATTGCGAGTGGTTTTGTGTGTTTGGAGATTGTGAAGGCGATCCGAGACAGGCGTGGCTCGACCCTACTCATTGTTATTTTTAACGTTCGAGCCCTTTAATTTCTTAATTTAGGTTAATAATTACCTGATTGGGAATACAGCAGACACGTTGCGAGGGATATTAAAACCCTCCAACACCACATTTTGATAAAATATTTATGAAAATTGAATAAAATAATGTTGATAAGAGACTTGATTAATTTTACCTACATTACAATTAACGGTGATTCAATGTCGTTGATTCACCTTTCCGCCGTGAGAAGCGCTTTAAGCAGGAAAACAATCCCTCTATGACGTCATACATGTAATAATAATGGGGAAATGGAATAGGTGAAATTTTACGAGCCGCCACCTAACGGAGTACCCAGAAAGTATACAACTAATCGATTATTTAAATATATCGATAGTTAGTATCGCGATTCGTTGCGCGTTTTCAAAATGGATTCGAATTATTAGGAATCTACAGGTAAGAAATAGTTAAAAAGTTTGATTATTAAAATACGTTTAATTAAAGCTTCACAAACTTATAGAAAGGCTTTGTGACGATATAAAGAAAGATAAAAATGAAGTTATAGTGAATGTACCCATCAAAAAAACAATATCCTGCACAAGAAACATTTGTGGGTTAAGAAACCAGCATAGAAAAAGAACTGTAAATTGAGCCAGGTTTGTTTTTTATGGGAGAATGCATGATTATTCTCACGTCAATTATGAAAAGCAGTAGGTTGTTTATTTAATAATAATTTTTAATTATTTTTTAGATATGTGGCATTTACCTATGCAGGTTAAAAATCAGGCTTTGAAAAGAATGTGAACATTGGACCTGGCTTTTTTTCGAAGAGCTTATAATAATTATACTGTACACAATGTAGTTATAATGAAAAAGAAAATCTCTCCGGCGTTTCTTTGCGTTTTCAAAGACGATTTTAAATTGCGCTATTTTGTTAAGGAAGTTCCAGAAAAGAGTATAAGAGGCAAGCAAGATGGTTAAGCTTACATCATTACTTGAATTTATCGGGGTAATGCATTATATTAAGATAATTTCAAGAAATATTTCTGTAAGTTATAATTTTAATTTAAAGTTGCAAACTTTTTAAAATTAATTAAAGCAGAATGTATTTTTATACAATACGTCATCAATATGATTGTTTATGTTTTTGAGTTACCATGGAAACAAAATTTTGCTCTTGCATAAATTTTTCTATTCTTTATTAGTATAGGAACATTTTATAAAGTTGAAAATGATGAGAAATGCAGATTCTGCCGTCGGTATTAATAATGGTGACGCGATTTCAATAAAATCTTCATCGAAAGTTAGAAAAAGTATGACATTTGGTGAAAGTGACATTTATTTTATTGTTTACTATTTTTTTTTGTGATTTTAGATGCCGAAATTGCGCCGTTTGAAAAACGTAACTGGTTAATTCATCTAAATTTTCTACGCAGTGATAAAGAGCGATGTTTACAGCTGATAGAAAAACAGTTAAACGAGACTCATGGAACTTGCGAATACGCTCTTCACTTAAAAGGTACCGTAAATATCTTACGTTTTTTATTTTTAGCTTTTCTGTAAAATACTTCCTAAACTTTTTCGGCAGGTTTGCTTCTACGAAGCGAAGGAAAGCTTCAACAGTCCTTGGAAATGTTTCACACTTGTACCGTTCTCAATAGCAAAAGTTTGGCAAACGTCAAACAAGTGGCTAAAGCACTGTAAAATTAATTCTCCTGATTTATGTGTAGGCTATTTTAGAATAATTTTGTCATTTATATTTTTTTAAAGATTTCTACTTGGCAAACATAAAGCTGCTGCTGAAGTTTACGAAGAAAGCCGCAAACTAAACGACAAAGACTGGGTAATTTAAGAATTTATGTCAGCGATCGAAAATAAAAAAAAATCCAACTATAATTACTTTTTATTTTTAGGATATTTTGCAAGGTTTAGGAGAGTGTTACCGATGCAGTGGAGATTTTGAAAAGGTATACAAATTCAAAATGGTTTTCACGTGGTACATTTTGAACATGTACATAAATTTTACGGTTGATATTTACTTTTAAAATGTTATTTAGGCCAAAGATTGTTACCGTGAGGCGTTTTTAGTTAGTAAACGTGAAGAATCATTTTTAGCCTTGGCCAAACTTTGTCTGCAGCAAAAAGACATTTCGTTGGCTGCTGAAGTGTACAACAAAGCTTTAGAGTAATTATTTCTAGCAAAGTAATTACGAAGTTCATGTTTTAAAAATCTGGTTTCTATTAGTTATTTTTCAGACAGTTACGAGCTCCACTTGGAGTTGGGTTTGCTCTATCTAGATTGTGGTAATCAAAACAAGGCATTCGAGCACATCGGTGCTGCTTTGACTTTGAATCCTCAGAGCGGAAAAGCATTTTTAGCCGCAGGTGTGATTATGCAGAGGAACGCTGACCCCGATGCTGCTCTATCCAAGTATTATCTATCGGCTGCCTTGTGTCCGGACAGTGGAGCTCTATGGAACAACGTGGGAATGTGTTTTTTCAGAAAGAAAAAGTTTGTAGCGGTAAATATTTTTTTTAAAAAAATACTTATTTGTAGAAGAAATAACTAATTTTTAATAACAATTCAGGCTATTAGCTGTTTGAAAAGAGCTTTGTATTTAGCTCCTTTGGAATGGAAAATCTTATTCAATTTGGGATTGGTGCATTTAATTATGCAGCAGTACGCTTCAGCTTTTCATTTTCTAAGCGCTTCAATCAATTTACACCCATTAGAAGGAAGAGTGTTTATGCTGTTAGCAGGTTCGAATTTTTTAAATACTATATGATATTGTGTACCTAGTTAGTTATTTCAAGTAAAACAATTTGACTTTTCAGTGGCTTTGAATTATTTACAAGATTCAGAGAATGCAAAGTTGGCTTATTTGCAAGCTATCGAGTTAGATAGGTGAGTCGACTGTTATTTCGAAGTTTCTGGTAAAAATGGTCTTATTGAATTTTAATTATTTATTAGACAAGATCCGTTGGTTTGCTTAAATTTTGCCATCTTTTTGCTTAACACTGGAGATACGAATGAAAGCAGTCAACAATTGGCTGGGTATGAACGTCGCTTGGCTAATTACACACAAACTGAGCAATGGGAACTTGATCAAGAGGTACTGTATATTTTGTACTGTAAACCACTATTACGAAACAAAAGAATTGTTACAAAATAGTTGTTACAAAAAAATCTTTTAATTTACTAGCATTTTGACGTGGCCAGTCGTTTAGGAGCCGCCTTAGCTGGTTGAAACAAAATTGGACTTCAATAATTATTAAGGTAAAGATTACAATTATTCTAAAAATGAATATGAAAGCACTTTTTAAGTTAGAGAGGAAACGTGGAAGGAAGGGTTAGATTTTTAAGGTGAAATGTTGAAAAGATTACTGTTAGTTTAGAATTTTAAATAATACAGTAGCTATTTAGGAAATACAAAATATGCAAGTTTTGAATGACAAACTTTGCCTATACTGTGCTGAACCTGTATCAGAAATCTGATAAACCTTAAATTCTAATTCGTTAGTTGATATTTCTATTAATTATCAAAATAACGCAGGAAGAAAAACAACGAAATACAATTATTTAAAATTAAGTAAACGCAGTTTTATTAAATTATTTTAAAAAAGACCGATTAATAAGGTAGTACATTCTACTACTGATTTTAAAAACAATTATTAATACCAATTTATCACAAAATCCCAACGGGAAGATAAAAATACGTATCCGAATTCGTTAAAACCGATAAGAATTATAGGTGTGTTTTTAAAATTAGAGGAAAGCGTCAGAGGGCATGTCAACAAAAGCGTCACCTAAAACGGCTGTGATAGCTTCGTTGAGTTTTTCACTGACTCTTGGTTTCACATCTTCTAAGATTGATTTACTGTTGTCATTGAGCATGTTGTTGACCGCGTCGCCCACTGTGTCTCCTCCCAAAAGTCCGAAGAGATGCACGTGAATTTGTTGTATGTTAAAATCTACGTCTATCTTTGAAGCTCTAACCCCTGTGCCCTTTAGAGTCATGTGAGAGGTGGCCAGACCGTCCACTCCGGTCAGATTCATGGAGAAGGGACCGCTACCTTTGACCGGGAGTAGAAAGACCGAACCGTCAATGTCGTAATTGCCCGTCACGCGCATTACCGGGATAGTTAGCGCAACTTTGACAATTTTATTTTTTCGGTCTACGGTCACGAATTTTGGAACGTAGTCGCCGATCCCCAAGACCTTAACGTTACTGAAGGTAGCGGTTCCTTGCACTACGGATCCCACCTCGCTGAACTGTAGATTGGGGATGGTCATCGGGTCCAGTTGAGGTACATTAAGTTCAGGAATCCCGTTCTTTAAAGCAGGTTTAATTTCTACCCAGAATTGCATCAAACAGTCGTCGAATTTTGTTTTATCTTTTATATAACAATCTCGGACACGATCAGCTAAAAAAAAACAGTAAATATTATGCAATTACACTGTTAAAAAAAATATAACTAATTTTATTTGTTTATTTTTCTTAAAAATATTTTTTGGGCAGATAAATTAGATGCGTCAATATTAAGGAATACCAAGTTAAAAAATATTGTTTTTTTGGATTGCAGAACCGAAAGCGGTTAGCTAATTCTTAATCAGAATATTCGTTGACCCGAGTTAGATTATTATTTTAAATACTGATTATAAGTGCTTAGTTGGGGGGTTTTTTTGGGTTTGTGTTTGACGAACATTTTTTGTTGTGTAATGAGAACTGTTTTTGAATTTTTTTTTTTTCTTACTGTATTTGATTTTGAATATCAATATGTAGTTTAATTGTGTGCGATCACAGTGGATATTTTCTGGACATAATATTTTTATAGTTAAGGGGAATAATTATTTTTGAGTGTAGTGAGCGTAAGTTCCTTCTCTCTCTGAAGCCTGTGACTTTCCGGTACCAGGATCAAAGCGCAATCTAGAGTTTTATCATGCATACGTTTGAATGATTAATAACTTATTAATTGATTGCATCTTTTTGATTATTGAGCAACTTATTATTTGGGTGATACTGTACAATATGTTTGGAAACCAAGAGTTGAGTAACACTCCCCTATGAAACTTATGAAAGACAACCTTTCAGCTCTCAAAGCCGAAAAAAAAAAAAAAAAAAAAAAAAAAAAAAAAAGTCAGTCAAATGAACTTTACAATAATTTTAGTTGTAATGTATTGTTTGGACTCTTTGACATTGTTTTCTTTACGTAATAATTTGTACGCAAAAAAAAAAATAATACGGTAACGCTATTTACGCGAATATTATTGTTTTTAATTTTATTTTTACAAAATTTAATTAATTTATTAAAAATGGAAACTGATGTAAACGATGTCAAGGTCTGTTTAATACTGAAATGAAGATGCATAACTATTAATTTTTAAATGTCATTATCGCATAATTGCGTTTCTGACACGGTTGTCCTACTTTTCTGAGCTGGGGGGGGGGGGGGGGGGGGGGGCCCCCCCCCCCCCCCCCCCCCCCTTTGTCGTCTCGGCTTTTGGACGAGATTTTCGGAAGGAGGAAATGCGAATTTCGCAGTCAAATAACGATCCTTTTCTTTGATGGAAAGAACACAAGGAGAAATCTGGTTAATATATCACCAAATTATTCAGAGTATTTTCGCACTTCTACATTTTTTTTTTGGAAGATTTCACAGGTTTTTTTCCATCAAATAAAATTTTGTTAGAACTTTTTCCTACTTAGAAAATATAGTAGCAAATATTTATCTTTTTGACAATTAAATTCGATTATAACACGCAGATGATAAGTTTCGCGCGAGAAAAAGGTGTGGAAATCTCGAACATTTAATTTATTAAATCAAGTTAAAATTTTTCTTTCTACGGAAAAAAACAAAAATATACCGGTAACAAGATCCAAAATAAATTTTTTTTTTTTTAAAAAAAAGATTAATTTGCAAACAGTAGTTTTAAAAATGTCTTCCTGGTGAATTGTATTCATCACATTTTGTTTTTTTAAAAAAGAGAGTGAAAATAAGGTTGTTTATATTAGCACATGGCGCACTCATTTTAATATTATAAACTTGAAGTAAAAATTTTTTTCTTTTTTTTTTATACATATCTCTTCAGATAATTGTATTATCATTTCTTACATTTTTTTTAGTAATGGGCTAACTAGTCGGTGTGACCTATTTGCAAGGCCAATATACGTGCAAATCACGCTTTGTGACCGACTTATTTACATTTTAACAAGAAAAATGTTCACGCTAAGACATCATTTTTTTTTTTTTTTTATAATTGAGAATTAGTTTTTTTATTATTATTATTATTATTTCAAAGTGCTGTACCTATTTTCAAGTTTTCGAGCCGCCGCATTTTTCTAAGCACAATTTGTGTTTGTTTATTTAATTAAAAATAAATGTTCACAAATTATTAGCATCGTTATTGCCGGTTACTTTTTAACGAAATGTAAGAATAGACTACTTGTAATTGTAATTAAAAAAATTTTAAAAGTAAAAAATTATCAAACATTGATCGAAATAATGATGATTTTTTTTGTTTTGGGGATAGCAATTTAACTGTATTTTCTAGATTAACTTCTTGAAATTACCGGTAACTTGTTTTTGAAAATTTGACTTGACTTAAGTCATAGCTATTTTTTCTATAAAAAAAAAACTATAATTTTGACTTTAAATCGAAAAATTTCGTTAAAGGTAGACTATATTAGAAATTTAAAAAAATGATATCAAAGTAAACATTAAGGTAATTTTATTTAAGGACTTTGTTTGCTTTCAATTTACCGGTACTGAATATTTAATTATAAATAATATTTAGTTACAGCATTTTTAATAATTAATTAAATAGTTCTGTTTTATAAAAAAAATATAATAATAATTGGAATGACATACCGAATTTATTTTGTCCGTAGACAGTTTGAATGACCAGAATGGTCACGAAGATCCAACAAATGGTTCTTGTCATTTTTGTTTAAAAAAAAAAAAAAAATAGTTAAGAAATGATTATTTTAAGCTTGAGTCTGCAGATGAAGTCGGTTGCGAAGAGACTGAAACAACAAAGCACCGAACTTAACTCGCATAATAACAATTAAAAAAAAAGAACAGAACGGAGAATAGAAAACGATGCGAGTCAGTAGGTTAATTTATACCGTGGAAGAAGTCACTTCCCTCCACAAAATCCCACGAATCTTCAACCTTCTTTTTCTTTTATTTTTATCACCGACGATGTTATACGTAATGTCACAGGTAAATTAAAAAAAAAAAGTCACAGGAAAAATAATATAAAAAAAAAAATATTTGGCACACGTTTTGACGTCATCGTGACTCTGATTGGCTCCAAACTTATAAATGACACAATTTAGAACTGAAAAACGAATTTTTTTATTTAGAAAAACCCCCCATTATTAGTACAGTATCGAATTTTATCTTTACAGAAATTTGATTTTCTAAAGAAAAATTTTTGCTTTAAAATTATTTTTTTTTTATTTGAAATTTAATTTTCTTAATAATTTCAAATACACATCGAAACAAAAAAAATTTAAACTTTTTTTTTCGTGCGTATAACAACTAACCCACTTGCTTTTACTATAGAAACAAGTTTAAAGCTATTTGTTACAAATTAATTAGGTGGCACATTTAAAATTTATATTTATTATTAAATTGCTTTTCCCTAAATTTCTTCTTTTTGTTTTTTTTTATTTTTTAAAGTAAGAGAATGTTAATTAATTATTAGGTTAAGTTTATTATTTATGGGTCTCGGTTTTGACACCAAACCAAAATAGAACTACTGTACTGTAGTTGGCTTATTATGTTTACAACTAAATTTAGCCTGAACTTCAGTTCATTAACTCTGTGGACAAGTACTAGAACTAGGTATAAGCTTTAATTTTTGTAAGTGAAAGTGAATTTGCTGTAAAAACATTTTTTTAGGTAATTATAATGCTTCCAGTTTCGTGAATTAACTTCAATAACACTTTTTTAACATTAATATAAAGGCTAATACTGGAGTAATATTTGTGGGAGCAATTAATAGTCATTTGGACTTGTTTATTCACGATTTAAAATTGATTAATTAACTTTTTTTAATTAATTAGTTTATTAATAATGGTTTACAGCAGAAAATTTAATTTTATAGAGAGTACATGAACAGTAATTATTATTATCTTATTAGAATTTTGAAATATTGTTTCGAAATTTTTTATATTCTTGTTTTAAATTTGTGACGCACGCGCAATCCCGCACCTGCACTGGATAATCTTAGTACGGTCTAGCTTGTCATTTTTTTAATTAATTTTTAATTGCCAATTTGACAATTTTATTAAGGATGAAATTAACACTTCGTTGCGAAAATTTATAGTATTAGACAGTTAAAGCAAAGCAAAATTAAAGTTTTAATCTCTTTCTGGAGTTTAACTTTTGCGCAAATTATTTTATCAATATTATACTAAGTTTGTCGCGACGCTATTAGTGATACAGTATCATAATTTTGTGACAATGACTTAGCGAGGTTGTTTCTTTATTATTATTATTTTATTTATTTATTTATTATTTATTATTTTTTTTTTGATTTTCCAAGACTAGTACAGTAAATGGGCCGAATGCCTATACATTACAATTAATTAAGCTTAGAAGAAAGCGTTTTCACTAAAAATCTAAACTTTGTGTCCATTCCGCTCATTGGCAAATCAATTTTGTCCCGTGATACACAAAGGTTGTTCACCGAAATTAATGATTGGTCACGAGGACACTTTGCGTACACTCTACTTTATCTATTCCCTAAATCTAAAATTTCAAGTTGCAGGGTAAGTGCATTTTGACCTTGATGAATCAACACATTCACATACCACCTCAGCTGTTGCTATAATGATCGATTCTGTTATCTAGATTAAATTACTCGAAAGATCTCTTCAAATCTCTATGTTTTCCTTTAAATTGTCTACTTCCAGTCGCTTCTTCACTCGTTTCCTCAAAACACAGCTTTCTCAAAGGTATAGTTTGTCTCTTTGATTACTAGAAGTTTTAATCCCTTGAGAAACGTCAAGAAATGCCCAACCCTGTTGGTCATTTAATAGATGTGCCAAGTGTGCAGAGGCACACCCTACCGTGTGCCTCTGTTAGGAAAAACAATGCGTCCTCTCGTGCATTTGGCACACTCTTTAATTTTTGAATCGAAAATATTAACTTTTTGCTTTATGAATGTTTCTTGATATAGTTTCGTACTCCATGTGCTGCATTTACTGAATAAATACATATGTATTGCATTTACAAGAGTTAATTCGTAACATTAATTTTACTAGAAATACTAGTTCGACGATGGGCTCCGAATGGAACGGAAGAGCATTCTTAGCCGTGGATGATCCGGAGATTGATTTCTTCATCAAAGAGGAAACGAAGCGTCAACTGAATAGCTTAGAGCTAATCGCTTCCGAAGTATAAACAAACAGTAAACAATACAAATTTAAAAAAATTTAATATTGACTTTTGCAGAATTTCGTTTCTGGTTCAGTTTTAGAAGCAATTGGCTCGTCTTTGACTAATAAGTATTCAGCTGGATATCCCGGAAAGAGGTCACAATCTAAATTAAAATTATTGATGAAAATAATTATACTGTATATAATTTTTTTTTTTATTTAAAAAAATATAATTTATTTTTAGGCATTATCCTTCCAATCACTTCATCGATGAGATCGAATGTTTGTGTCAAAAACGAGCGTTAGAGCTGTTTGATTTGAACCCAGAGCAATGGGGAGTCAACGTGCAACCCTACGCCGGGTCACCGGCTAACATAGCCGTGTTCTCAGGTCTTTTGCAGCCTCACGATCGAGTCATGGGTTTGGATGACAGAGAGGGTGGACAGTACGTGCGTTTATGTGTTTTATAACATTGATTTATTTTTTTTTTAATATTATTTTTGAATGTGTTTTGAATTAGTTCCACGCACGGTTCATCAGACAGGAAACTTTCAGCCGCCGCAAAATTTTTTGAAGCAATGTCTTATCATTTAAATGTAGGGATAAATTAATTTGATTAATTAAGTTGAAATAGTTATTTATTTAATTTTTTTAAAAAAAAAAAAGCCTTCGACTGATCTGATCGACTATGAAATGTTGTCCTACACCGCTCGAACGTTCAAACCCAAGGTGATTGTGGCCGGGATTTCTACCTACTCTCGACTCCTAGATTATAAGAAATTCAGACAGGTTTGTTATAAAAAAGTCATTCAAATTTTGTCTTTAGAGGACCCTCAATGATTGTTTTTATACGGAACAGTAAACCATTATGTAATGAAATAATGAACTTTTTCAATTAGAGAATTAACTGGGGAAAATAAGATTTTTTGGAGTAAAACAAAAAGTAGAAAGCATACCTTACTTTCTTATGAGATTAAGATAATTATAGAACTTAGTTTTTCGTGCAAAAATAGATTTTTCAGAGTAAACAAATTTGATTTGCTCTAGATAAAAAAGTAAACTTTTAATGTAAATAAATGAATTTTTTTTAAATGAAAAAAAAAGTGGACATGATCTAGGCACATAAAATTGGAATGAAATATGAATTTTTTAAAAAATTAATTGTAAGGGGTGATTTATTAATTTGATAATATACAATAATTTTGTCAAGGCACATGAACAATATTTTGTATCAAACTCAAAGCAAAATTACTCATAAAACTATCAATAAAATTATTTTACAGATTTGCGATGAAGTCGGTGCCATTTTGATGGGAGATATGGCACACATTACAGGGATGGTGGCGGCCAAACTCTTGCCTTCGCCTTTCGAATATTGTGACATAATCACGACGACCACGCATAAAACTTTGCGTGGACCTCGGTAATTATTTTTTTTAACATTGCGCAAAATAATAATAACGTTGCTAAAATTATACTCTTGTCTTTAGAGCTGGATTAATCTTTTTTCGTAAAGGAATAAAAGATGCGAATAAAAAAATATTTTACGATTTCGAAGACAAAATCAATTCTGCTGTATATCCTCTGGTTCAAGGTGGGCCGCACAACAACACTATCGCCGGAATCGCTGTGGCTCTCAAACAGGTTAAATTATATATTCATGTTATGCATAATATTATTAGATAATACTTTAAAAAAATTAAAACAGTAAAACTTTGGTATTTTAATTTTAACATTTCGATTTAAAAAAAAAAAAAACAAATAGCTTCACTCGTATAATTTTTTTAATGACAGGCTAATACTGAAGAGTATCGGAGATACCAACGAGAAGTGCTAAAAAATGCTCAGGTTTTGGCTAAATCGTTGCTTAGCAAGGGTTATAAGTTGGTCACAGGTTAGAGTAATGGTTTTGTTTTATTTACTTTTAAAAATCGTCTTTAAAATGTGAGTGAACAGGTGGAACCGATAACCACATGGTGATCGTAGACCTCAGGCCTCAAAATCTGGAGAGTGGACGTGTGGAGACGGTGTGTAAGATGGCCTCTATCAACTTGAACGCAATTGGCTGCCCCGGACAAGACCCCGGGCAACCTTTAGCCGCCATTCGAGTGGGCGCACCAGCTTTGACCTCGAGAAACTTTGGCGAAAAAGATTTCGAAAAAGCCGCCGAATTTCTTCACCGAGCCATACAAATCACGCAGAATGCTAATAAATTACCCAGTAAGTTATTTTGTACAGTATATAGCCTACTGCATACACTATAACATTTCTTTTCAAATTAAATGTTTAATTACTTTATGTTTCGTTAGAAGATGCTTCGAGTCAGGCCTTTGACGATGTTCTGAAATTCAACGAAACTATTCAAAAAAATATCGCTGAGTTAAGAGCAGAAGTTGAAAGTTTTGCCAACAAATTTCCAATGCCAGGTATTAATTAATTAGATTTATTTTATTTAGATTTTAAAAATAATTAATTGAGTGCATGATCAAAGCCAAAAAAAAAAAAAATGAAAATATGTGTTAGATAACTTTTATTAAAAGAAATAAAACAAAAACATACTGACGGGCTTTAATAGTGCTGAGCATTATTACTGTACTATTATTATATTTCATTTTTTAAATAGTACAGTATCACAATTAAATTCCTAACGCATAGTAAAACAACATTGTTGCGAGGTACCGGTAATATTAATTTGGTGAAAAAGTCTTTTTTAGTTGCAATGATAAAACAGATATTAAAATTTTAATTAATTATTTAGTTAGTACGTTTGTAAAAAAACTATTCGCCGATATTTATTGCATTTTCTTGCAAAAGATTTAGTTTCATGGATTTAAAAGTTCCCCCCAGTAACATTAATTTATCTTGTACATTATTCGTCGTAGTTGCAAGAAATTATCTCTAGATGGCACTACATCGGAAAAGTATGCAGCGCGACCCAAATACAAAATTTAGGTTTATAAATGTTTTTAATTTGCACAATTTTGGTTTTAAATTTGCTGGTAAAAGCTTATGTCAACAAAATTTATACTTATATTGTTTATTCTCAGAACATAATGAAGAATTATTGAATTATTATTTTGCTTATAGTAAAATGAAATGTTGATACTGATATTCGTCCATACTTATATCTGTGACACGCATGCGCACCGATTAAAAAGTAACAACGTGGGTTTCCCAAAATAATCCAGGTAACTATATCATTTTATTTTTTATATTATAAATGAAACTATATAAAGTTTTAATAATTGTGATTATAAAGCAATGCTTGGCAGCGAAGTTTGTCTGGACACGGTCGATCAGGCTGTTGGTGTGTGCGGCGTTGAGGGAGACGAGAAGAACCACGTGATTGTGAGCAGCGCGGTCGGCGTGACTCTCTTCAACATCGAATCCTCCAAACCCACTTACAGTTGGAGCCTGGTTCGAGGACACAAACTCTTTTCCAAAGCCATCTACAGTTCCACGACAGACAAGTATTGTAGTATACTAGATGGTGGAAACGTTTTAGTTCAATGGGTGAAGGGAGATAATCGCATCGGGAACGAAGATCAATGTACTAAATTATCATCTCCAGCTGCTTCTTTGATCCCTTCCAACGCTCATTCTTTAATCTTCTACCGAAACGGTAACGTAGCGAGTACTAAAGAGCCTGTTAAATTCATCTGGAAACACGCGAGTGAGTTTGAGATCTGCGAAAACGTTGCCTGCTTCAATTTTTACATCGGCAAATCGAGTCGAACGCACGTGGCTTTCGTCGTCAAAGAATCCGCAGTTTATTTATACTATCATCTTATTATTAATGCAAGCGAAAATGTAGTTGAAGAGCATTACAGGTGCGTTTTATCCGAAGAAGCAGGTGATGCAAAACCATTAGGGATGAGACTGAGCGATTCCGGAGCGGTCATTGCCTGGTCAGACGGTCGCATAACCCTAGGAAACACGCTAGACAACAGAATAAATTGGTCACCCAGTGTTCAATTAAGTAAGAGCGGCTTCCAGCAACCTTTAAACATGCTTTTGCTACGTGACGAGGTAGTATTATTTTACGCAAATTCGGAAAAACGTTTCGTTTGCACGTGTTTCAATCGTAAATACACGGTGGAAACGTCCAGGCGATATTTAAACCACCTTAGCGATTTTTCCGTTATAGATTTGCACGTGGTCGGAAGCGGTGTGTTGTGCCTGGTAGGTTCCTCGCTTTTGTTGTTCCCCTTCGGCGAGACTAAAAGTCTGGCGACCATGATCGGCACGAGAAAACAAGCGGCTACGGGAATCAATAAACCATTCGAGGGAAAGTTGCAGTGGACTCGAAAAGGTCTGGTAAAAGTGGGCGAAGAGAATTATCAACCGCAGAGTTTAGAGAAGGAGAAAATTATCAAAGAATTGTGCTTTAACGGTGAGTTTGAGAGGGCGGCGGAAATTTTACGAGACTTGAACACGGTTAGAGAGAGTTTTTTGGTAGAAATTTTAAGTGTTTATCTTCCCGTAAACGGTTTCGAAGAGATCTCGAAAGCACGAAAGAGTCAGGGAACTGATAACATAATCGATCAAGTGATCGCTCTGAAAACCGACGTGATTTTTATCGCCGAAAGTTTGAATCAACTGAGCGTGGCGCAGGCTGTGTATCTTTTAGCCTATTTGCATCAGGCGCTGCGACGAGCCTTCTTGGATCCGGAATACCCGGCTCAACCCGCGCTCATCGTCGATTGGGTCACCGCCATCATCGACGCGCATTTCAATAGTTTGGCCAACGTCAACCAACCGCAGATTTTGGAACTGGTTAAGGATGTGGTCTCTTTCATCGGGGAGCGGTGCAAGAACGGACTGGCGGAGATCGAAATGATTAGAGATATTCAACTGAGGGAGCAAATGATGAAACCAAACAACTCGTGGAATAGGATCGGATCATTACCTGAATACGAAATTCACGTGCTCATTTTTTAATTTAATTAAACAAATCGGCCTGAAAGAAATTGTGACCTTTTTTTATTTGATTAAAAATAATGTTATAATTTACATTCTCCCCCCGTTTTTGATGAGCGGAGAATTAAATTTACACGTGATTGGGGAAGTAATTTTGTTTTTCAAATGTGGGCTTTTTTTTTAGAAGACAGTTACTAGGGTATTTATACTTTTAAAGAGCAAAAATATGTTGATGAAAGTAAAACTTTTTCCTATTTGTAAATATATCTGGAACAAAATTTATTTCAATAATCACATGCCATTTAAATGGAACTAACGAATTTTTAAATCTAACTAATAATTTATTGTGAAAAAGTGACACTTCTATTTTACTGTAAATAACTTGCTTTTATTAATATTATTATTGTAAATACGTGATGAAGGGGAATTTTTATATTGATCGGAAATATAATTTTCTCTTCCATCGAGTTTTAACGTTTTTTTTAATCTGTTCAAAATGAAGTTTCTAGTGTGAACTACTTGTACACACGCTTTGATTACATTAATAATTAATTTAAAAACGTTTGATAAAATTAACGTTAATGCCGTACATACATTTAACGCATAAAATACAGATTTGGTACTAATTTTAGGCGGATCAGCACCAAAAAAACAAACAAACAACTTCATAAAATGAATTTGTTTGACAATTTTGTTGTTGTTTAAAATTGTTTTTGTTACTGTATTAGTGTTTTGATGCTGATCCGATTCTCTTCTGATTTTATTTCCCTAAAATGATATGTAGTTAACAAAAAAAATATATGTATATCTAGTAAATATTTTAATTACATTAACATCAAATTATCTATTATAGAAGAAAAAAAATTGTTTAGGAATAATAATAATTTTTCTCACTTTAAATAGCGGCGTTCGAGCCTTTTTTGGCTACGATTGGAAGTTTTTCGCCTTTTAAGAACGGATTTGCCTCCTAAGATCGTACGATTGAAATTATAATTTTTTTTTTTTTTAATTTATTTTATGAATTTAGATTGTTTTTACCTCTTTGTTGACACTTTTCGACGCCATTTGACTGGTTTTACTTCTCAAATCTCGCAGATACGAATCTTTAACTTTGCCGTCGAAATGTTTTTTAGCTACCAGCGATTTGTGAGCGTCTCCGATCTCCAAACCCTGCAGGATTTTGTCCAAAGCTCGCTCGTTGATGCCTTGGTTCTGGATGGATTGAGCCAGTACGTCGATGTCGTCGTGTTGACTGCCCGACGGACAGTCGAACATGTGCTCACTGTCGCACATACAGTCCTGAGCCGCTTGGTATTCTCGACTAAACGCCGCCGTGTTCACGAAGCTCTCCAAACAACCTTCTTCACCTATAAACAAGAGTAACTATTAATTTAAAATAAAATAATCTAAAAACAATTTTAATTATCTTTATTTCAGGACTTTTGTAAGACTGCGCTGAACTTAAAATCGTGTTTCTACTAACCTGTGACTCCGATGGGACAGGGATTCGGTGGGTCGCAATAAGCTGGTAAAACTCCGTCAGTTTTAATCTCGTGAACGTTCTTCATGGATCCATCGGGCTTCAAGTGTTGCTTGCCTTCCCCAGCCCCGCCGGCTACGAACTGATGGCCCCACAAAGTGCTGTGTTGAAGAAATTCTTGGTCTCGGATCATCGCTTCTTGAGGGTCCAATAGATCATCGTAATCGGACTGGTGCAGAGAATCCATTTCGTCATCCATCTCTTTAGGAACTCTTCTTAAAACGTAAGTTCAACATTTTATTATATATATATAAAAAAAACTATAGAGTACCGGTAGCTTATTGCAGTCTTTTTAAGACTCGATTTGTTACCTTCCAGTGGGATAGTTAAGGTAATTGTCCAGTTGGTTATCTCCCATTTTTTCTACCACCTGTCGCAATAAAGCGTCGGTGAAGGAGTAAGGGCCGGCGTGATGGGAGGGGCACACACCGCTCAACCACATTGTCCCCACCACAAATGCCATTAAAACCATATTTTTTAACATCATCTGCAACAAAAAAAAAAGCAAATTTATTGTCATGAAAACAGAAACTACAGTAAAATCTCTGCAGAAGTTTCATTACGACGAAATTTTGATCGTTGAAAGTTGATGCACAAAAATTTTAATGCAAACTTATCATTTTTAATTTTTTTTTAAATAACTCACTGATACTTCATTTTTTTTTTTTTTGGAGTAAGTTTAAGAAAAATAAAAACGCTATTGTATATAAAAAAAATAATGTTACAGTATTTTAAGTAGCCTACAGTATTTTCGTTTTTGTGTTATAATATTTTCGATATGGGTATTATTTTTTTTTACGGTTGCAAAAATGTAATTAAAATAATATGTGGTTTTACTGACTAATTCTGTATAAACGGACAAATGTAGTTCCAAATTATGGCGTTTTGAGTGAAAACATATGGAGACGCAATAAAAATTGAATATTATGTTTGATTCAACGTGGCTGCATGCGACATATTTTACCGTTCTTCTTCTCCGATTATCGTGATTCTGCCTGATGTTTACTTTACACACAATATTTTTGCGTTTGCTTTTAGATGCAATGCATATTTTAATTTTAATAATCCGATTAATAGAAGCTTGCGATATTTACCGGCTATTTTTGATCCTCGGAGGTCACGAATTGTGTCTGATTTTAATTCACTGTTCTCGTTGAGCTTGTGCGCCAACTGAATATGGAGAAGGATGGAGTTAACGTCGGAGCGGCGGCTCTACGTTACCATGACGATTATGTCGGGCTCTTCTGAGCATGCGTCAGCGTATCGATCGATCGGTATTAAAAAGGTGTTTGCGCTTCGAACATCAGTTGCCAACGAAATAAATAATCGTAAAATGACGCTCGTTTAAATCCACACTTCCTATTAAAAACGATTCCAAACGTGAATTGTTTAGCTAATAAACGTACAATTATTAATCTTAAAGCAAAAAAATTTTTTTTTTTTTTTGATTTTTGTTAGTAGTCTTAGGTGGTCCTAAGTGGTGCGAAATTTAATGACAGCTCAATGACCGTTGGCTCCGTAGACTCGGATAGACTATGACGGAAAAGACAGTTAAATTCAGATATTTATTTTTTTATTTAGGTTTTATCGTTTGTGAGCTGAAACCTTTCTCTATCAGGGCACTTTTTTAAAACTTTTCGGTTGAATAACTCAAAAACTAAGACAGATAGAGACTCGAGACAATATTTTATCTTAAACTTAAAAAATATTAGAAACATCGAGAAACAGTGATAAATTATTTTTTAAATAAAATTCGATTTTTTAATTAGAAAAAAATTTTTTTATTACAAATTTTTAGTAAAAAGAGCATTCAAATGTGGAATGTCGTAAACCGCTCTGGCTAAACCGAAATCCGATACTTTGGCCACCAAATCACGTGTCAACAACACGTTTCTCGCTGCTAAATCTCGGTGGATGCACTAAAGAGAAATAAAAAGCGTTTAGTAAGACAAATTTTTGTTAATATTTCATTGAAATCGAATTTTTTGTTGTTGTTGTTGTGAAGTTTTTAGAAAGTTTGTTAAAAAGTTTCCAATGTGTATATTTAATACCTTTTGCGAATAAGTTTTTCTTATTAAAATTTAAGAGTTAAGTGCACTTTGTTTTTGTTTTTTTTAAATACGTGTAGCTTATTATATCTTTCTCTAAGAAAATAATCTAGTTTAAAAATAGCGGTGGGTCTAAAGGGATAACACGGTGGTCGGGCGAAAACAGTGTTTCGCTGATTGGGGCTGACCGGAGCTATTGTCAGGCTCCTCAGCGTAAAGTG
>JAQGAZ010001191.1:0-34606 GCA_034692225.1 Polydesmus complanatus | reverse complement strand
AGCATGGGCCACATAAATGCTTCGCCTCATATACCCAGACAACGCTTTAACCAGTTCCTAGATATAGGTGGAAACTATCAAAATGGCAGCCGGTGTTAACCAGCTGATGGCGTATGTTCCCGATCAGGAAAAAGAATAAGCTATCCAATACAACACTACACATTTAAGTGGTCGCTGCATAATTTAAAAAAAAACACATGGTAGACTTTTTGATGGCTCTCTATCATTGTTCCTACTAAGCTGCTTCCTGTATGGCTGATTAGAAAATTTATATCAAATTAAAATTCAATTTGTTTAAGAAAAACAGATTGACCTAACCATAACATCTTCATATTATTATTATTAGTTGTTGAGCTGATGTAAATAAATTAGACACTACTTGATACTAAAAAATTCAAATGTGCCAGCTAATAAAATATTGGGTTAGGCAGTCTATAGCTAAGCTCAGCAGGAACAGGTTATTTAATTGCTTTTTATTTACATACATTTTAACCATAATGGAAAAATAAAACCCTAACAAGTCTTAATAGAAGAAAAGAGAAAGCAGCGTGGGCCACTCCCAGTCAACGCTTTAACCAGTTCCTGGATATCAATGGCAACAGCCAAAAAAAAAAATTTATATCTATCAAATTTAATTTAAATATGTTTAAGAAAAACTGGATCACCTAACTATAACATATTTATTTATCATTAAAGTGTTTTAAATAAATTAGAACAATATATTAGATACTACATGATACTAAGATAAGTTTGCTCAATTTTATGTTAATTTTATGTATTACAGCATTAGTGATTACATTAAAAAAATTCAAATGTGTTAGCTTATGAAGCATTGTGTTAGGCAGTCTGTAGCTAAGCTTATCAGAAACAGGTTACTTGTCTGCTCTCATCTATTAGCTTTTCAACATATGCGGAATAGAATGAGAAGATAGCTAAATGAGTATTTAAGATTAATAATTATTAAACTTGATTGGTTTCAGTATCATTGCCATTCCCAAGAGAGTATCAAATAAAGCGATTCGAGACTACAGTAAACTGTTGAAAATACAATGGCAATAACTCGTTTTCATACTCGTTAATCAATATTGATGATAAATAAATTACAGTACCAGCACTGGTAAATATAAAAATCACAAAAATAAGGACAACTATGAAATTTCCTAATGCCTCAATTGTTTAAAATTCCTAACTAAAATCTTTAAGTTCTAAACATAAATAAAATCAAAAACCTAACCATCTCCCCGGAGCTCAAGGCTACATTATTAGATTACTAACTGATTACTGGATTTAATTCATCACTTTCTAGAATGCTACATTGTAATGGCAGTTGCAAACTCCAATCAAATCAAAACAAATAAATGGGTTTTATTAAAATACATCATAAGATTTCGTCATTTCGCTCGGACTGTCAACTTAGCCAAACACACCAAACACCACATGGAAGTTGTGTCAAAATTGAAAATAAAACCAGCGCATGATTCATGATATTCAACACCCAATCAATGAACTTAATCAAACAATATAAAAACTTCCAAAATTGATACATTATAATTGCCGTCGGTTTAACGAAGAACCAGAATTTCTGAATTCTACTAGAGAAGTTAGTACCATGTAATACGATGTACGACGTCGTTTAATGCATTTTTAATTTACCAAAAATTTAGTAAAAATAATAACAATAAAAAAAGCGTATTTCAAACAATAATAATAATGTGAATTTGCGAGAGGCAAGCTAAATAAAAGCAGTAGGCTATTTTTCAAAACTTCATACTGTTTTTTTTTTTTTTTTTAAAAAAAAAGTTCTCAAATTCTGTAAAATTTTCTTATGTATAACCATCAATTTCAAAATAATGCTTCTAAATAAAAATTCCTTCTCGCAAATTCAATTGAACTGTATTTTTTTTTTTTTTAATTATTTAACGCGAGCGCTCTAACGAATGAAAAAGAGGCAGACATCCCCCTGATCTTAACAAATATAGGGTCATACAGTATAATGACCCAAAATGATTATCTGTTTATCAAAACAAAAATCAGTTTCCAATAATTTAAGAATAACATTACATAATTCAAAAAAAAATGCAATTTAAGTGTAAAATGCAAAGCGTAAGCTCAAGAAGATTGATCAGAAAAAGCAATTCGAACAGTCAAGGTCAATCCAAAACCAAATACTGTATTGCAACAAATAAAGCAGAAAAAGGGCACCCAAGCGTTAATTCAAAGCCGAACTTTCTCTTAAAATAATCTTTTTTAAAAATACAAATATTTTTATCAATAGCTGCTTACAAAATCTTAATAATTTACATCAAACACCAAGCTTTCATATTAAAAGAGGATTATTTTTTTTTTAGATAAATCTATCTCAAAATCCCGAAATTTATGTTAAAATTTCCCCCCAATTAAATTTTTAAATTTTATTATTTCAAGTAAATTTAGGGTGTTCATTTAAGTTAAATGACTTTTTAAGAATCTAAATACGATCTACAATATCGAATTACGAACCTCATTCAATAGCGCATGCATTTCATTCCAAAAGCAACCATTTTCAAAGAGGGTATTAAATGCACTAATCCGAGCAGTTGAACGGGAGTCAAAGATCAATCGTAGGCCTATCGAAAACTAATATCTCCCTCACAAAATACCCGCTAAATAATCACCCACTCTAAAGGCAAGAATAAAAGAACGAAGAAACGACAACAATAATCCGAAAAACCATTCTCCCCCCAGCCAAATAAAACAGTACCCATGCATTCAATCCAATGACATTCTTCTCCCAGACCATTCTTATTCCATTGAACGTCGCAAATGTAAAGCAAGCATTATAATAATATTATTAATAATGAAAACAGAAACTAGCGCAACTAGCATGCGTTTAATTAAGTTAAATAAGTTAGGCCTACCTTGACTCGTAAAATTGACAGTCGAAAATCCCTGGTTGAATATCTCTATAACATGACTTCCTTAAGCATTAGAGTAACCCGCAAATTCTCCAAGAATCACCAACATCTACTGTATTGCAGCAAATTATAATTTTAATAACAAAATACAAACCAAATTTAACTGAGTTAAATACTTACTGAATACTTAGGCTACCAGCTACCGGTAGGTTAAATTTCCATAATCATAATACTCCGAATTCTACTTGTACTACATCGATTCTGGTGGCGACGTGCTGGGCCTACATTCCTCGAGTTAATCCAATTAATCCTTGGTACTAAATAACGTCGATGTCTCTTTTTGATATTAAATTCATTAATCCAAATATAGGCAAATATTATAGACCGAATAAGGCATACACACTAAAAATAAGTTACCTATTTTCACTGTTCACTATGCGGACGAGAACTCCAACGAGGCAGCCATGGTACGTCATCCTTCAACTCGGCTCGTTACAACTTTAACGCGCATGCGCATTTAATTTTTTTTTTTTTTTTAAATAATTATTATTTTTTTAATTGAATGAACGCTACCGAGTACTAGAAATATTTTAATATTAAAAAAAAACTAAGCTTAAAGAACTAACTAAAGAAGTGGTGGTTTTTTAAGTTCGGCAATTTTTTAACTTTCACAATTAAAAATAGTTTTATTAACTAAAGGAAAAACTGAAAGGAAATGGTAAAAATTCTGAAATGTAAATGTAAAAGTGTAAATGTAAAAAACTGAAAGGAAAATGTAAAAATCCATATGGAATACCATATGAATTTTTACATTTTCTTTTCATTGTTGTTTTTTATCTGGTAAAGGAAACATGTGACCTCAGACCAAATTTAATAAATAAAGTGATTGTATCATTTTAGTGCAATTTTTGCAATGGAGTATGAGCTGGCGCACTAGTGGAGCGCTTTTGTCCTTCCAAACATTTTTAATGAATTTTGCCAAATTTAGTTGATTCAACTTTCTCAAATAGTATTTTTTGTTTGCCTTAATACCTTGAGATAAAAATTCATGACACAATAACATTATTTTTAAAATTTTACTTTTAAGCATTGAACAGGTCCCACCATCACTATGTGTATGTAAAAATGATCCCCCAAAAAAGAAATCGCTCAATCGCTAATAGTTTTGGTCATTTTTCTGAAAAAAAGCAACTTTTTTTAAACTGGAAGTGCCAAAATTGGTATGGGTATGCTGTATAGGCCAGCCAATGCATGTTTAAATTAACTTGTGACTTTCTAGAATTAAAATGACCTCAAGAATACGATTCCGGGGTTAATTAGCCTATATCTCATTGATTTTACAATTTTTTTTTTGTTTTTCAGTAGAAACTTCAAGTCAGAAATGCTGATTTTTGAAACTTCTCGGGCTCATATAACTTAAAAACCAAGAGACTTGGAGACCATGAAGACTTGTGGTTTTCACCATTGCGTACTAGGCATATAAGGTCATTTTACATTCCCATATTCCGTTCTCGAGTTGTGACCAGGACTCATGGCCGCTTTTCCGTATTATATCAGTAACGGTATGTGAATCAAATTGTAATTACGAAAATAATAATGCTGGTAGCAGAGCTACTCCCAACGAAATGAGAGCCCGATTTTGAGAAATTTGGCAGAAATGTCCGCTAATTTTCTTCTAAAACATTTTTCATCCAATTAAAGACGGGAATAAGTAATTTTCATTGAAAACGTAAACTTTATAATGTTACGAAGTCACTGAAAGCGCTTAACTAACTGTAAGAGCTCAACATGAACTTATAACATGTATTTCTTTATTTACATCAAAGACATTTTTTTTTATTTTGCTTAAATATACCAGTACACATATAACCGTTGCGTTATATTGAACAATTTACTGCTTAATTACCAAATTCCAAACAACTAAGCCACACTATTTGATTTGACTTCATATAAAAATTAAAATGAGATCATTAATTAACCTAATAGTACAACCTTTCATTTATCGATGTTTGCAATTCATCGTTCACGTTTAAATGACTACAATTTCACAGACACATTCAAATTACTCTTACTTATCATCTTTTTTTCATTTTTCTTCTTTTGTAAAAGAACAACATAATTATTCATAAGACAAATAAATATTTACAACCATCGTCTATCATCATTTTGTTATTTATCTATTAATTTTATACTATTTTCTTTTATTGCTATGTGCAACAATTGGTAGCATAAATAGATTCTTATTATGGGTTTTTGTTGGGGGGGGGGGGGGGGGGGAGAGATTTGGTGTTAGTTGCCTGGAAATTAAAAGATTTATTAAATTCAATTTTCTTAAATGTATTTACAACAAAAATGTAAAAAAAATGATACTATAATATTGACTATATTAATTGCTAATTCATTTACAGGGTGATCCTATACAACAATCAATTATTTTGTTACGCACAACACATAGTAAAAATTTCAAATCTGATATTTCTCCCACCCTGAAATGCACAATAGAAATTAACCAAAACAATTTCATTAAAAATTAATTAAAACGACAATTAATTAATACGTTGACAGCTTAAAACGACCATTCTTACATACCCTTTATAGGTATACATTTTAACAAGTAATTTTGTTTTACCAAAATATAAACTTAGTACACTCAATTTAGAGTTTAATCCATTTCGGTTTACTTTAAATTATAAGTTACTTTTAAACTCGGTTAGTTATTATCGTTTTTCTTTTTTAATTAAATAATCTATTTTTATTTACAATAATATCACCTATTTTTATTCCTTTATGTCAGTGTTGTTAGGATTTGTTAATTATTATCTATAATATAATTTATTAATTTTAGTACCGTATATCACTTTTTCTAAGTATGTACAATTGCTGATTAAGGGTAGAAGTTTGTTTTGTTTGTCTGTGAATAAATAACCCACATAAATAGATTAATTTAGGTCATTATTATAGAAAAAGGCACCTGAACAGTGCTAACAAATGAAACAAACCCCCTCGGCCCTCTTTTTAACTTCAACATTTACGCTTACACAGCACAAATATAATTTTTTGCAATGATTTTTGTATCAAAAATGTTAACAAATAAACTTTCACACGGTACACATACAAATAGATATAGGGATGATTATTAGAAAGAGGGAAATAATTTAAGACACGTCGATGTCAGTGTTAAATTGTTAATTAAAAAATTAGTTAATAAAAAAAAATGATGAGGATGGTAATAATAGTTAAAATAATAGTTAATTATACAGCATAATATTTAAAATTACATGTATGCGTCTCCTTCTTTAAAATGACAATGAGTGAGCTTCTTATAGAAATAGAATTTAAGTAGCAACCTTGACGTTCAACTCTGCAAGTGCCAATCATTCCACTTACCAAACTAATTAAGTTACTAATAGAATTTAAAGTTTTAAACGCAGAAACGTTTTTTTTTTTAATGAAAATAAAATCAAGTTAATTTAATAAAGGAATTTGACGTGCAGTGACATAAGTAATATTAATATTTTCCAAATGCAAAATGTATATTTGGTCAAATACGTGCAGTAATTTAAATTTTGATTCAAATTCAAAAACTTTTAACCTTCATTAGCTAATAATAATATCATTCGGTTGTCTAGGAATTAAAAACTGTTCATTAATTTAAACATTTGTTTAACTGGTATTTATCAATGTTGCTATTACAGTATTGTTATAATATTATTCGTTTTGGCACTAAAAACTAAAATATTCTTTGTTAAAAATTATAATATTTTTTACACATTATACTCGTAATTATTGATTTCCTCCAATGCAGACATAATAATTGGAGGTGAATAGAAATTTAGACTCAAAAATATTTTTAAACGTTACAGGGCACATTAAAAGCGGATCAAACAGTATTTTTTTTTTTTTTACTTGAATTTGGGAATTTGGATTTAAAAAATTCATTTTAAATTTTTTGAAAAAGCAATTATCAACACAAATCATCCATTTTGAATCCTTTCATCCCTTTAGTTAAGTTAGTTATTGAAAATGTAAGTATATTGAATGCCAATACAATAACAATATGATGGAAAATGGGTTGATTCTGGATCAAGGATTGTCAAGAGGATATGTATTGATCAATTGACAAGTAACTAACAGTTCCCACCTTTAGTTTTCCCCACATTTCAAAATATACAAACTTTTTACAAATTATAAACCCATTAATTAAATTAATTAATAACGAAAAAAAATCTTAATACCGGCAACAGGTTAAAAAATAAAAAAACAAAAAAAAGTTGGTGTTATTATTAATAATAATTGTGTTGTTTAATGAGGTAATGACTGCGTTAACATCGACTATAGAATAATAAGCTCATGTACTGTTCAATTATGTTCAGTTGAATTCTGTGAAATTGTGGAAGAAAGTCAATAGATACAAAATGTGTAACTTTTCAATGGCAAAAATAAATCTGTATAATTATTTTTAATGCTAATTGTAATGCAATTTTAAACTTTTTGTGGTCCATCATCTCAGCGATTCATTTTCAATCTCTATCTCGCTCTTTTAATTCGGGCAACTTTGTAATGTAAATTGAATAGAAAAATCTTTAAAAATCGCCACATAATCACGACGCCAGACTAAGAAAATGTTTAGAAAATAAGAATAAAGCAAAAAAATTGAGAATTATTAAGCAGACTTTAGAAAAGTTTCAATTGAGAACTATATATCTGTAAATAATTAGTCTAAATTAGAAAATTATGCAGAAGTTTACCTCTCCTATCACAAATTCCAAAAAGGTACGTAATTAGCCTGATTATCTTATTATGCAACGCAATTAGAGAATTTCATGGCGTTTAACAATTAAATTTCACCATAAAAATGTTTCTGATTAAAAGATTTGCGATTTCAACAACATCAACAACAACGTTTTACAAGCGAATAATTTGTTTTCTTTTTAAGAATTTTTGTTTTATATTAATTTAATTATTTCTGAGTTGGAAATTATTACGTTAGGGTAATTTGAATTGAAATCGTGGGGCAACTACAGAACGATAGAACGTTAGCGTTCGAGAGCAAGAGATACCGTAAATTGAGAGCGAGAATGAAAATTGAATGAAAGATCCTGTGATCTAACTCACCTACGGATCACGTGAAAGGACCTACTTGGATCGCTTCTAAATGACCATAAACACTATTCCTAATCAATCACCCGAATTCATACACTGAACTTTTCTGTATGACTAGCCTTCGAGCACTATTTAAAACTTGCGTCTCTCTTGTATTTCAACATTCGTAGCGTAACGTCGAATTACACTAAAGAATAAGGTCCGTCAGTCAAGGTGCTACACAGCAGAAGTCATGATTTGCTGTTTTTGACTGCTGGTCCTCGAGTTGGTTTATATTCCATTCCAGGATCGAACTGCATTAGAACAAACACCTTCCAAGAAGAAGTAAAAATTAGAATTATATGTTAAACTTGAAATTAGATTTAGAAATGGATTAGTAGATTTCAATTAAAAACCTGATCTGTGGGGAGCATAGTAAAATCGTCGGGAGGATTGGTAATGACGTAACGCTTGGACGAGGCATCGCAAGAGGAGCTAGTGTCTCGAAAACGGTATAAGCCGATGCACAACATTCCATAGTTCCTCAAGGCCGCTACGAATAAATCTCCGTACCTTCCGCCTTCCTGCTTAAGAAAATGTTTTAATTTCTTCAGCCATAACTCTCCGAAAAGATTTTATAATTTTCAAAAAAAAATAAAATTAAAGAATAAATTATTATTCGAAAGAGCAATATCATTAAATTTAAAATAACATTTTAAAATGATGTTATTTGCATAATAATTTTCCTAGTTAATACCGGTGGATAGACAAGCGTTGCAGGGAGCAAAGTATTATTACGAGTTTTATTTAGAGTTTAAAGTTTATCAACTGAGAATCGTCTACTGTATGATATTTTTTTTAAAAAAAAAATGTGTGCAGTCCAAAAAATCGTCCTCGCAGCATTTAGTTAAAAAAGTCATTAGGTCAATGTATGCGTTTAAAAAAAAGCATGAACATAACTAGACAATAATTATGCAAATTATGTTTTCAAAAGATTAAGAAACCTCAATTAACTTATATTTTATAATCTAGCATAAAAATTTACAAAATCTTTTCGAATGATATTAATTTTATTCCCTATTTACATTTACACCCCCCCCCCCCTCTCATCTAATTCTTACCCCGTATTGCGCTAATGGCCCGTCGTATAAAGAAATTTGTCCCACTCTACATCTATCTCTATTTGACAGTGTTTCCGGTGTGCTGTATCCTCCTCGCAGCCCTGCCCCTTCGGCTAAAATTAGCTCCAGCTCCGGAGTTGCTCCACCGGTGATGAGAGATCTTATTAGCGTCAGAGCATTTTGATTGAAATAAGTCTAAAAACAAGACACAAAAGCAGATTTTTAAACGCTTGCATAAAACAACGTTTTTAACAAAGTTCAGAAAATGAGTTTTAACCGTGCTCATGAGCGAGTCAAGAACGCTAACGGCAAAGGCAGTTCCGCAAGCAAAAGGCTGAGTTAAGTACAATTCCGTGTCTGGATCGTCGTCATCGTCTTGATCCAAAAATTGGACGTTTGAATCGTTTACTAAGTGAAAATATCAATAAATTGTAATTAAAAAAAAAAAAAAAAAAATTGAGAATAGAAACCTAATTCTGTAATCATGGGAACATTCGCTCCATATACTGAGCCTCTCCTCTGCAAAACCATCGGACTTCCTACAGGAGAAAATATATCCTGAGCAGCAACATCAGCTAAAAAAAATTGAATAGTGGTAGTTTTTAACTATTTAAGTCGTTCTTTGCAGTTCCTACCTTGATTTAAGACTCCGATAGTATCATCGAAAGTCATGGCTTTGATATTAAGTGAAGCGAGAATGGCTTCTTTGTCGGCCAAAGTGGGATCGTCGTTGCTGGGAATTTTCGCTGAGAGAATCACACACATATCACACAAATTGACGTTGACTGCCCGTAAGTCGGCCCGACTTAAGGGAGAACCCTAAATCAAACATAATATAATTGTTTAAAAACGTCAAATATAATTATGAAATTGAAGGATGCACATTTAAAACGGAAATTTTTGGAAGATTCTGTAGCATTTTCCACTCTCTTCTTATATAATCAACTGATCCAACGATGACCACGTGTTTCAACTCATGATAGTGAAAGTTGCTTGCCCGAAGAGGCATTACTAGGTTTCGCAAACCAATGAGAGGCGAGTCGGGATCTGCAAAGAGGCACACCACCACGTGCCCATTAAGGACGGTCATTGCGGCTTGATTCCGATCCTAAATAATTACATAATATTCACTATAATTTATTGCAAAGACTACAAAATTAAAATAAATCCGAGATACCAAGATACAATCTTCGATGGAACGCGCCGGGCACCAGTGAAACATGCCGGTTGAGTCGTATTTCATTTCCGTCTTTTCAAAGTCGAAATCTTTGCGCTCGTCGTCAGCCATTCCCGAAGGCCGCGTTCGCTCGGTGCTAGGAACCAGGCTGGAATTGTTGCTGCTTGTTGACCGATTAGTCGGCCTAAACAACAACACATAAATCGATCAAGCGTTGAATTCAAACGGATAAGGTACATTTAAACCTCAACTAACACGTACGATACACACTGTAGACGTCACCTTACAACATACAAACAAACCATGTCCAAACATTTTTTTTTTTTTAAAAAAAACTATAACCGGGACTATCGATGTAAACTTCTATAAAAGTGCGCAACTACATCCCCATCTTTGTTTTTGTTCAATTAGACGTTAGATATTAATGCGAACGTAATTATTACTGTATTGTAGGCCTATTTTCAAACTGGCTAATTCAAGCCGATTGAAAAACTAAAAACTAGTTATGAAATTCATTTTCACCTGCAAATTAAAAAACCTTCCCTTAAAAATTAATTTGTGACAATAATTTTCAAGTTTGTTTTAAAGTTGCTGTTGAAAAAAATTAATTGTAACAAAGAATTTGTTGGAAAACTGAAACATGAAAAACTGCAAAACAAAAATAATTTAAAAAAAAATGACTGTATTGTTATTATTAAAATATAAAAGATTATTATTCAACATAGTAATAATTATTATTTAATAAAATAATAATTATTAAATATGTAGCTACCGTTGGATTTCAAACGCAAGAAATACAAATTTCGTCAGGTAGCGTGGCCGAGTGGTCTAAGGCGCTGGTTTTAGGCACCAGTCTCCTCGGAGGCGTGGGTTCGAATCCCACCGCTGCCATATTTTTTGCATTTTTTTGACTTAATAAAATTTAAAGCCGCTCACTACATTCTACACTCGTAAACTTAAATAATTATTCTACTAAAATTGTGCACTTTTATAGCAACGTTTATAAGAGTAAATTTGATGTTCAAATTAAGTGATTAATATAAACACATGCAAAAGCTATCATGCTATTATTAGCAAAGCAGAAAAGATACAGAATTGTGTGGAAATGTAAATATAGAAAGCAAAATTTCATGTCTTACAACAATTAATTTTTACATAATAATTAATTTAAGATTTTTTTTTTTTTCTAAAAAAAAAATAAATAAAGTCAGCGTATTTAGTACTCAATGAGTTTTTATCATGATTTAAAAACGATATTTTTATGGTAATATTTAAAATGAGCTGCTAAAATTTAGGTGAACACAGAAAGAGAAGATGAGACATACAAAGTAGAAGTAAATATATTCCCAGATAGATATAGATAGATAAGAGAATAAAAAAAAGAGTGAGAAAGAGAGAGTGAGGCCTACATGAGCTTTTTTACTTCATAGGCAAGGCGATAGCCTGTATAGTGGTCGGGGCCAGCAGGCTTCCTTTGGCCCTGTGGAGTGCCAGAAACAGGGCTGGAATGAAAATGAGATAGAAATAGGGTGTGATTTTGATTCACAACAGGCCCACACCAAAATAATAATAATAAAAAAAAGAAACCAAATAATAATTGATAACTTTTAAACTAAATTTAACCAAAAAAAAATTAAATTAAATCAATAACAAAAAACTAAATATTCAATAAAAATTGTAAATAAACACATCAGCACCTTTTATCAGCGTCATTAAATGCCATTTAAATTTTAATTCATTTTTATTTAGTATTTAAAAAAAAATAATAAGAGTGTAAACAAAATACCCAACAAAAGTCCATTAAAAAGTTGTGACTTTAAAAATTATATCAAAGCAAATCATAACTAAATAAGTAACAAAGTTCAATTTTCTGCCATTGAATTTACCAATTATTACCTTACTAAAATTGCATTTTCTAATTTATTCAATAATAACATCAAATAGTAGAAACATTTTTTTTTTTCGTTTTGGAGAAAAAATAAGTGTCTTTTTTTTTTCAAAAACAGAAACCAAAAAAATAAGCTCTTGATATACGAATCTCATACTTTAATTAATAAATATTGTTTCATAATAAATTGAATACATAATGAAGAAACTACATGTAGCCTATTTAACTCATAAGATTTCTAGTGTTGTATTACTAATGCGTACACATATTCAGTATATCTGCCTAATAAAACTCATGTCATTAAATACTGTACCGGTATATAAAGTTTTTAAAACACAAATATGAAACAAAAATAATTAATAGACCTACTTAAAGCAGGTTTAGCATTATTTTTACGAGTTTTAGTGTAATTTAGGTCACTTTAAATTTTCATAAAAAAAAAGACTATATTGTTCTACATTCTGGTTACCGTATGCAACTTAATTAAATATTTAATCATAAGAAAGTCTTTTTTTTTCAAATTAAAGTTTTCATATATCATTATGAAGGGCTAGCAGTTATAAGCAGATATCTCTATTTTTTTCTACTTTAAGAAACTAATAAAAAGAAGACGTTTTAAGAAATTTTTTAACTTTAGCTAAATTTGTTTTTCCCCACTTTTTTTTTTTCATGTATTGTATCGTGAATGACTAAAATTTGCATAAAAAAATGTTATTTGTATAAAGCAGGGTAAACGTTTAAAAATTGGAACCGACTTGTTCTTGCACCAAAATGGGCTTAGAAATTCTCATTTAATAAAAGCAGTAACTACCAAATTATTATACAGATAGCTTACTAATAAAACTCAAAACAAACATGCAAAATAAATTGAGTTTCCTAAGCTCAAATTTTTATCCCTAATTTTAAGAATCTTTATTCAACTTACTTTAAAAAATTGCACTCAATTGTGAAAAACATAAGAAATAAAACCTACAGCTTCATAAGCACTGTATTAATCAATAGACAATCTTTTTATCTACCAGTAGAATAATAGAGTTATCCGCTTATTTCGGCAAGCTTTTCATATTATTTAAAAATAAATCTAAGCGCATCCAAATCCAATGCCTTAGACTTAAGAACATAAAGAAATTTTAAAAACTTTAAGTTAACAACAGTTTTGTTACAAATGTCTATTTAATGAAACCGGTAATTAAAATTATAAAAAAATATATATATTAAAATGTGTTTATTATTGTATTAACTACAATATTAATTTAGTATTAAATATCAAATTATTTTTACCAAATTAAAATATGATTAAATGACGCACAAAGGTGCTTTAAAAAGAAAACAACAAATCAAAATAATAATAATAACGTAATAGTGAGGCTTTTTTTTTTTTATAAAAGAATAAACAGTTTCTTAATTAAAGCGTAGGACTTTGTATATCGAGAGCGCATTGTCAAACATAAAATGACATAAGTAATAACAATATTAAAATTGTTAAAATTGCTGTTCATGCGATTAAAATGCTAAAAAAAAAAAGGAATGCATAGAATATAAAAAAAGTGAGAAATCAAGAAATCGAGAGCTAAATTTACGCATACAAAGAGATAAACAAACATAACACTCACAGAACTAATAACAATACGAGAAAAATTAAAAAATAACGGGAAACAAGATGTCTGCAAACAGATGACTCAATTAATGGATCAAATTAATTAACGATTAGCAACGGGTTTCTAGAAGAAAAAAAAAACTTTCTCTTTTAAAGAGTTACCTGATTTTTTTGCCCAGCGGCGAATGAAGGGGTGAAGGGTTTTTATCCATCACCTGATTATTGTTCGGATTTCGAGGTTTCACAACCGGAAGTGGTTTAGTGGAGTTAACCAATGCTGTTTTATCACTGGTTTGTCCGTGCCCATGAACTAAAGTAGTAGAAAAATGTTATTATTATTTTTGTAAAACACCAAAAAAAAAATTTTTTTTTTTTTGCCAAAAACCAAAAATTATATATATTTTAAATTCTTGCAGTGATCTAATTACTACCGCATTTGCCCACTAATTATTCTAAAAAAAAAAACAATTTAAATTCAACAAAAAAAATAGTTCTAATTAAAATTATCCCATTCACGCTAACTATACCAAAACTTTATTTATTTATATTTTATTTAAAGAAGTCATATATTTTTTTTTAAAAAAAAATATTTATATAGATTATTTAGATGGAAAAGAAATAAAATCTATAATTAATTTACAACAATTATTAGCAACTTATACTATTAGTTGTTTATGATACTATTGACATTATCATTTTTTTAAGCATGCGAAATTGAAAAATTTACAACACAAAAAGATAATATAGTAAGATAGAAGAAACCACAGAAGTTTGTTCAAAAAAATCTTGCACAAAATTTTTAAAAAAAGGTAAGCTACCTACTCAAATATTTTACTAAATTAAAACAATTATTTAATAATGTTATTTTAAAACTTTTAAATGTAAACTTACAGCATTTAGATTTAACATTTAATTAAATAGTAAACATTTTATTTAAATACTGTATTAATATTCGTAAATCAGCAATTTGTATGGAAGTAAAACATGTGCTTATTGAAGTTTCAAGATTAAAATTTTCAAACTTAGTGCATATCTTTATTGAACAACATTCCCACCAAAAAACTACCATAGTCACTATAATATTGATAACAACAATTAATAAAAAGAAAACATCGTCGTCATATTTTTCTGATTTTGAGTGTTTACTATGTATAGAGGAAAAAATTCTTTTTCGAACAGAGAGAGAAAAAAATATAGAAAAATATAATAATATTTTAAGATAAGAAAAGTGAAGTTTCAAAAAACAAAAAAAAAAAAAACAACACACGGTGAGTGTATGCAATAGGAGACTAAGAAAAGGAAAATTGATAGAAAAAAATACTATTAATTAATAAACTGAACGTATATTATGTGAGACTTACAGCCATCTTCAGCATCTTTTCCTAACTCCGCTATAATTTATTTAAAGAAAAAAAAATATCCACATTTATGAAAAAGCTCACAGAAATATTGAAAGAAAAATTAGATAGTTAGAAAAGAAAAAAAAATTAGATAAAAACAGCTTTCTTTTGCTTCGATAGAAGGCTTCTATAATAGAAATTTAATCTGCGAACTACGGTACTTATTTAATAAAAATAATTATCTTTAGTTTAGATGTGAGCCTTCATTTAAATTTATTCCGAGCTAAAAGTATAATTATAAAACCATCGAAAAAATGCCACGGGAAACACTAAAATTCAAATGAACCCTTCATCGGCAAAACACATGCAGTCCAAAAACAATCACGTTCGCATAAAATTTAGTATTTGGTTAGTATTATCATCTGCATTTTGGATAGATTAATTATTATTATAATATTGTAAAAAAAAAAAAATTTATACTGCATATTATACAGTTCCCTCCTTTCCCTATTCGAATCAAATAGAAATTCTAAGGCTTGAATATGGCTCATCCAACATTCTCATTATGTTAATTAAAGTTGTTTCCGGTAACGACAACACACATTCCGGAAGTCTAATTAAATTTTCATCAACGCTATCTGAATATCTTTCGCTTCGGTGTAGAGATATTAAAGCATCTAAATAACAAAGCTCTCCACTTGTAATTCAGTTTTAGTAACAACCTAGCGCTAATGTGCTTCTCTAATGATAAAAAGCAAATAATGTATTTTCAACTCATTCAAAGTAAAAATAGCAAACTACCTTTTTTTTTGTTTGTTGAGAAAAGTAAAATTTGGCACATTTGAAAACGGAAATTATTCACAAGAACGTTTTTAAAGTCTTATCTAATGCTAGATCAACACTGGCAATATGTTAAAAAGATGTCAAAAATTCAATGTCAAAAACGGCAAATGCCAGCGGTTGGATTCACAATCGGCATTAAAACGATTCCATCAGAACCTTTAAAGTTCAAGTGTTTTTCTCTCTTTTTTTTAAAAAAGAATAAAATGTCTAAACAATGTTTCAGTTCTTGAATAACTATTGCAGGTACTCAGCTACCGATTTACTTTTCAAAATAAGGTAGTAAGCAAGTTTTACTTATGATGCGACGATGCGTATGGAATGGTACGAAGTGTATGATCGAAGAATGTAAACAACAGCCCGCGCTGCTACTGAATTCTATTAACATTCGCGAAAGACACGTTGCCCTGGTTTTACACTTGGCCGCCAACCCTAGACTAAACGATGATACGTAGAAATCGATTTATTGATCCAAATTGAAACGATGGAGAAGAAAAAAGAAAGAAGAGAGAGAGAGGACAGAATATAGAAAGATAATAATTGATGTTAGACAGAAAGAGTATTAAGAATATGAACGTGTTTCGATAGAGGTTAGATCGTGTTTTTTGTAACGCTGGTAATCAGTAGGAATAGCAACAATGTGTGATAAATAAATAAATGTTAAATGCAGCTGATGTACACAATAATTGTTAACAAAAAATCATGTTTGCGAAAATGTTTTGTGCTTTTCTATTGGAGTTATTGTAGAATTTTAAGTAACAGTAAATTCTAATATTCTGTATATAAAATTATTAAATAATTACCTTACAAATACTCTTAATAATTACAGTATTTTTAAAAGTATAACAAAAGAATCGAAATTTGTTGACTAGACCTACAGTAAACTTTCATAATGCTAACTTAAATAAAAACCACAGAATAAAGCCTGATAAATAGTCTCATAATCTTAGATTTAACAATTTCTTGAGTTTTGCTATTTACAAATATTTACTATCATAATATTAGCATTAATATTTTGAAATTACTAAATTTATAGCCGATATTGTGCCAAAATTTCAAAACCCAAACTTGAAAATTAAGTGCATTCATTAAGGCTGCAGATTTTATATGCTCAATTTCATTCCTTCAGAAAAAATTAAAAAGAAATTCTTAAAGTGTGTCAAAACTTTAAAACACATTTCAAGGCTTTTCAGAACTTAGCAATTTAACTGACAATAATTTTGCAAAGTTTTTAATATACGGTAGTGAAAATGGTGCACAATAATATTCGCGAAACAATTTAATGTCCCAAAAGTAAGGCTTTTCAGCGGTAGCACTCTTATTAAGTTATCCGTGCAAACATCTATGAAAGCTGACTATAAAAAGAAAACATTATTAAAAAAAAAGTTTAAATCTTTTCCTGGCCAAACATAGTTCATGTCGTAATTTCTTTTTGTTAGTTTACATTGCACTATCAATGAAATTTAACGAGGGTAAACAATTGTTGGAGTCGGTACATTCACGAGCGCATACTGTACAATAACTTCCGGTAGTGCTTTAATATTTATATCAAAAAAGCCTGTGCTACTACCAGAATAATGCTTCGTAAGGTTTGTGCAACAATAATAGTCTTACGGTAACATGTTATACCGGTACCTTTATAGTTAATTTTTTTTTAAAAAATATATATATGTAGGCCTATACTGTATTTTCAAACTTGGCAGCATAAAAAGATTACATTGTCTATCACCGCTAAGTCTTCAAAGTTTTAAATGTACTTTATACGATTTAAAGTTTCTACAATTTTAACTGATTAATTTTTGTAAATTAAGTGATTATTTCGTTTATTCATAATTACTCTTTTTATTTTAACGTTAGTGCTAAATGCTGTTTTTGTTATTATTCTAATAGCATAATTAAGTTCACTCGACTAACTCTGTTTTCTATTTCCAGACGTCTGCCACTAAATCCCAATGAAAATAATTCCATTTGAAACACACACAAAAAAAAAAGTGAAAAAAACAACACTTAAATAGTTAGAGAATAAAAAAAAAAAAAAAAAAGAAACATATAATTTGAAAAACTGTAGTTGTCTACCTCTTAGCTTGACTCGCTTGGGAAGTTCAGGCGGTGTAAATGTTGGGAAATGGAAACTAGATTCGGAATCTGAAAAGATAGAAGATCCCAGCGAGTCAACACAATTGGTAGATTAGCAGAACACAACACACATATGAGTCTTCACACTAAATAACTTCATCATACAGTACTCAACTAGTAAATAGATTATTATTATTACCATAATTCAAAATTAATAAACTTTTAACTTTAATTTCAATTTGGTAGAGAATATTTAAAAAAAATATATATTATATGTGAATAATGTTTGAATGAAGTCAATGTTTACAACATCAAACAATAAAAATACCGTAATCTAGAATCATTACAAGTACTGTAATCAATTACTTGATAGAATTTATCGATTATTTTGTAGAGTTTATCAATAATTTCCATCCATTAATATTTATTAAGTATTTAATTATTAATGTTTCATATAAGATTAAGCTATATATAATCGATAAAAACGTTGTTTTTTTTTAATATAATATTTAATTTTTTTTATAATTAAATAATAATGTAGTTTTTCAGCTTTAATCAATTTTCAAAATTAAAACGTTTATTGTCTTGAATATGATGTGCACTAATAACGTATTTAGCCTACGTTAAAAAAATATATATATTGTAACGTTAATAGTGCAACTAAAAAAAAGTATTTTCATTAATATTATTAACTCATAGTCGAGCATGTAATAAAGACAAACAAATAGTCGGATATAAAATAAAACTGACTAATTAAATGTTTTGTTACAAAAAAAATTCAAGTGCATTACCAGAATTTCATCAGAAAGAACCAAATGTTGTTCTAACCAAAATATATCTAGTATACTACTTTAATAAAACTTAGTAGTACATCCAACGATATATACATTTGACGGTAATATTCAAAAAGTTATTTAGGTACATGCTAGTTAAATAATAATAATTTATTTAAATTATTTTTTCATTTTAAAATTTTGTTTCATAAAATTTAGTTTAAAAAAAATATCATCAAAATTTAGCCCAATAGAAGTATTTAATTAAATTTTGTAATTAGACAGTTTTTATATTATAGGCTACTTTAAAAAAGAATGGCATGAATTCAAAGCTTAAAGATATCAAAAGAAAAGCCCATTATATTAGGAAAGAGTGTTAGATAGTTTTTGTACCTTTTAGCATTATGAATCCAGCCATTCATTAATAAAACGCGATATTATGATGTCGTAAAAATTGTATAATTTAATATTCTTTCAAGGCCCTAAATGAGGTGGAGTAAATTGTGTTGGAGAGTCGGAGATGAATATAAACCAAACCAAACAAAAGATAGTATAGTATAGTATGGCATATAAATCTTAGAGGAGTCAAAATTTGGTAAATGTTTATATGCGTGTTTTTACCGCGCTTTTGCGGTATCAAAATAATGATCATCATATTTTAAATAGATGAATATAAAACAATAATAATGAGAGACGGGCGAATGAATGGTAACCGGATGACGACGATCAATAAAGAACATCAAATAAGAGATGAAATAAACAAATAGAAAAATGTGCTGCTTAAAAGTCAACATTGAAACATTGAATGTTGCTCCTAACAAGAAACACAATGATACTACACACATCTAGAGATACACAACACACAACAATGATATTGAAATGGAATATAGCCACATGCCACAGCCATAACCAACGCGTCAATCGATCATCTACAACACCGACACACAAACAATTGTACCAAAAAAAAAAAGAAAATCAAGAGAGAAGCCCAATGAGATAGATAGAAAGAATAATAATACGTGCAAAAATTTCTTTTTTTTTAAAAAACAAAAGAAAAATACATTTGACTTTTGTTTCCGGTAGAAAAAGCACATTGAAAACGCAGCTTTTCATTCAATCGATACTATCAGTTCAGTATTGCACTATCGATTGGCCTACTTTTGGATTTCTATATCAACAATCTTTCATCCATCGAGTTTTTTTTTTTTGCATTGGAGTGCTCTATGCCAAATACAGTACACGTAGACCAGCCGCGCCTTCTAGAATTATTATTGCTAAGCTAACAACTTCTCCCCATATCTAAACTTAACTACCAAATACTATATGCATAGCTACGAATAATAAACATTAAAACACGTTTTTCGCATTTAAACACCCTCTATTCAATTGCCTCATTCCTCTCTCGCTCTCTTATTACCCTAACTAACAATAATAATTATTAGTACCTAATCTAACAAAAACATTTAAACATTTAGCAATTTGGTAATAAAAAATATATTTTTTAAATAATAATAGTAATATAATTATTATACTTTCCTGTTTAATTTAAAATAAAAATATTTATATTTTAATACCACGACTAGCCGTTTTTTTTTCCTTTAAAGATTCAAAAAGACTTAGCATCTTTAGCCGCAGAAACATTTTAAAACTTAAAATCAATATTTGGCTCTCTGACAACACATAAATAATTTTTTTTAACTCGTCAGCGTTGCTATTGGACGCTGTGAGATATACAAACCAGTAGTTATTATTAAAAAAAATTAATAAAATCCGAAACAAGCTTTGATAACCCTCTTATTAATGAGGCAGTAAAAACCGGTAATAAAAACTAAAAAATAAAGTAAACTTTTAATGGTAACTTATAGAAAAACAAAATATTTTGGAAATACACCAGTAACATCTTATTTGTAAAATATTTAATTACCTTTTAAACTTCAAATGTTCAAATATAATTTTTTTTTAGATCTAATCTTAATAACCTACTGTATATTTGAATTCAGTAGAAAACCCAAGCTATAGGCCAAGTCAAAGATTAAGAAACGGCTAGTCTAGTATCAAAAACTTAAAAAAAAGTATCATTTTTACACCCTCTGATTTGCTTTAAAATTCAACAAAGGTTGTCGTTATAAATTTTTTTTTTGTTGTAGCAAAAATGCTGAATATCAAAACCAAGAACAAATTTCTTAAGGTAAAAACTAAAATACCGTATATATATATATATATATTGAGAATGACAGGAATACTCAATATCATAACATTTTTTTCTTTGAAAAGTAGACACACAGTCTTAAAATAGAATATTTTCAGCCTGTGAATGGACATGGGAAAAAATTAGTCTACGTTTTATGCCTTTTAAATATAATATTCAAATCATGTCGTAATGTGTATAAAATGTCAAACACGTATCTGTCGAAAAAAAAACTTCTATTAAATATGAAAAATAGTCGTATTCTACAAATTCAAAACTTTTATGTATAAATATAAAAAGAAAAACGTTATTCTTTAACATTGATTGACAATGCAATATTATTCTCTTAAATTTGAATAATAATCACACTATCGTTGAATATTTTAAAGCAACATTAACGCGATTTGACATTTCAAGCTATTAAATTCAGAAGGTGTAAAAACTTAAACTTTATCGTTGTTACTTCTAATAAAATAATAAATCAAAATAAATATATTGACGACACCCAACAATATAGATATACATTATGTAGAATTATGATAAAATTCGTAGTATACGTACTTGCCCTACCAACAAGCTGAACGGCCCGGACGCCTTTTCTAAACAGGGCCACTGCGCCGCAAATTCATCAAAGCGGAAGTAGAAAGGTTAAAATAGGAAGAAAAGAGATCAAATCAAAAATATCAAGCACAAAGCCAAAAAAAAAAAACCAAAAAAAAAAATAATAATTATTTTTTAGGTTTTTTGCTTGCTAAGGTATGTTATCGTATTAAGCGTAAAATTAATTAACCACATTTTTTTTTAAAGAGAACAATGTTGTCACCAAACAACATGTTGTACTACACTACACTGTTCTAGTAATGAAGTTAATTAATTTTATATTCAATACCCGGTACATCACTATTAATCCCAATAGATTTTTTTAATTGAATCTTTTATAATATTATAAAAGAGTGAGTTTTTCCAGTAAATAAAAAGGTTTGAAAAATAACATCCACCCTGTCTAAAAATTTAGAATTTATAATTTTGTAGGCGGAATTAAGGCTAGGAATAGATAAAAATTTATAATTTAATGCTAAGCTAATTGGGACATAAAAAAAAACGTTCACTCACAATGAGAAAAACAAACAAAATAGCAATATCAATCAAAAATTGTGCAATAAACTTAACAAATTTAAGGAATTAACAACAGGGAATTTCAATTCTAAATAAAAAAATGTCAAAATTTCTTTTTATTATTCATTTAAAAATAAAAAAAAGTATCGTTTAGAATCTAAAAAAATTTTGACAAACCAATGTAAGGATTTAAATTAGAGGTAAAAAAAAAATAGAAAAGGATTTGAAATTATGAAATGATGAAATCGTCCACAACAGCAAGCGATAATTCAAATTATGAAAAGATGACATGCAAAGACGTTTCATATGCTGTCGATTAAAACAATTTATCATAATTTAATTTTTTTTTTTTGAATAATAAAATTTGACGTTTAATATGCAAAATGAGGTAGAAATAATTAATTTGTTGATTTTGAATTAAATAATAGAAAAATTTTGATTTTTCTGGATATTCTGTTTAAATGTCGTTGTAGTTATACGGTGTAGTTATTTTTAAATAATAAGTTTGACTTCGGTCTCCATAATTATGTAAATTAAAATTTGAAAAATTAAAACAGTGATACCCGCAAAAAATAAAATCCCGAAAATTAAAATTAAAATCTATTTTTATCAATTTTGTTTCTCATTTTATCGTTCTAAAAAATCAAAACTACCACCCATCAAAAAAAACTTGCCTTTTACGGTTTTTGAAATCTAAATTTATAATAAAAAAAAAAAACTAATTTATACTTTCAAGATACATTATAATTATAGTTTATGGATTTCGGTTTTGGGCATTAGAATTTGGCAAAACTTTAAACCAATATGATTCTATTAATCATTTTTTAAAATAAATTTTGCTTGCTTTCTTAAATTCCAAAATTATTGCGCGACAAAATCATTTTTAAATCGAGCTTATTTCTACCTCATTCGATATGTAGCATAACTTTTGACGGTATCTAATAATTATTATTAACTTAACAGATAAAATTATTAATTCCAAAAATTTTAAATTGCTATAAAAATAGTGAATATCTATAAATAAATAACATTAAAGAAGACTTACAGTTTTTGCATTTGCACTTCTTAATTAAAGTTTCATCTTTGATGTCTTCATGGCACGACTTGCAATAACACCAAGCCCTATACACATCAAAATTAAATAATGTAATTTTAGCTCTAAACAAACAAACAAAAAAAAAGAGTATTAAAGCTAATAAAAATTACCTTTTGACTTCGTCGGCCGATTGAGCAATGAAAAAGCCCTGAGTGCTATTGGTGATTTTTGCACTTCGTGGATTAATGGCTATTTTGTTGTCGGATCCGTCTTCGCCTTTCACTTCCACCGCCAACATTAAAAGCTTCAGCCGCACAAAACACACTCTAAATGGTACAACCAAATTAATCAAACACTTAATGATGATGACTGCGAGTCAACTTACTCTGCTGCTTGAGCGAATGACATGCCGAGAAAAGATGGAGAAAGAGTTTCCGTATACATTTCCATCCCGGTGCCGCACAGGTAATCGTTTTGCCAGGCTTGCATGTCTGGAGACTAATACCAGGCACAAAAAAAACTCGTAAAAACATCACTCAGCAATAAAAAAAAATATTCGCGAATGTTAACAACGATACAAATAAAGCCAATGTAAATTCATTTTTTAGAAATACAGCAAAACGCTATACAATGACCATTGATAATCTACAATTAAAACAGCAAACTAATATCCAAAAATAAAAAAAAATACTGTACCGGTATATTTTTAAAAAATTATGCATTTTTTTAAATTTATGATTACTTGATAGCAGTTATCGTATTTCTTTACACGGTTGTTTTAGTAATTAATAAGCAAAGGTTAGACGATATTAATAAATATTTTAAATTTTTTTTTAGATATATATTATTTTCAATAATATTTAGCCCAATTTGATTAACATAAAGCTTTAAAATCTTATGTAACATTCGCTTAATATGCTTTAACTTTGTTTTGATGTTAAATGAGAATTACTTGCATTTTAAGATATTCAATTTGTTCAAGAAAATGGCATGTGCAGTGTTCACCGAATCAAAAAAATCAAAATTCATTATTATTGATAATAAGATTATTCTCATAAGCATAAAACTCGGCGAGTTGATGAATTTTATAGCTTAGGCAATATTATTTTATCACGCCTTTAAATTGACAATAAAATGCAATGAATGCATTTTAGTACGGTACACGCCTTTCTTATACAAAGTTTGTATATCTATCAAACATTAAATTGCCATATTTAATCAAGCAGAAAATATTAGAAAGAAAATTAAGAAAATAATGAAAAAAAAAGTATGAAAAAGGAAGAAAAAGATAAGAAAAGAAGTAGAAAAAAAAAAAAGAAATACCGGGTAGCAGAAAGGTCCTTTAAGTGTTTTTAATCTTTGACTGCCAACCACACATACATAATACTTACACAACACAGACGACGGTTAAACAACATCCAACACTTAAAAAAACATTGACTTTTTCTCTTTTTTTATATTCAAATATTATATAATAGATATATATATATATATAGAGAGAGAGAAAGACAAAAATATATATATTTGACAACAGTCTTGCAGCTGTCAATTCAACATCCAACTTCACTTTGTCGACTCACGGTTACAATTAAAGCTCAGCAGTTGCATATCTAGAGACATCCAGAAAAAATAACAAGAAAGAAAAAAAACAGAAGACGGGAAAAAATAAGTGGAACATCAAAAAAAAAAAAAAAAAATAGTGGAAAGTTGTGCCAAAAGATATATACGAATTAGTGATGAAGAAAAATATCCGTAGAAAAATGTAAATCTAAGAACTCGACAACCGGGACTTGATTATCCATTTTTTTTAAAAAAAAAAAGTTAACTTGAGAATAACATTAAAATATAATTTTAAAAAAATATGTAGAAAAGAAAGTTAATAAACTAGTTTTAAGTGCTAAAAGAGAAGGAAGCCTACTGTATTATAATATGGAACTTTAATTATTTAAATTTTGTTTTTAAAAAAAATCTTAGTTTAAAAAAATTAGAAATTTAAAACACTTTGAAGTCGATTTGTATAGTTTATTAAAAGTAAACAAAAATGAAGGGGAAAAAATTTGCTTAATAATGTACTGAAGAGTGTACGTAGAAAATAGTAAAAAAAAAAAAATTATACGGCTTGTATATTAATATTTTATCTAAATTGCTGTAGTTTTTCCTTTTTTGTTAATTTATTTTTTCTTCCCCCTTTTGAAGTTAAAATGTGTATAGATATGGCAGTGAAAGCTTAAATAGGAATAAAAAGTCCTTCCTGCACTTACAGTACTTACAGTCTTATAAGACCGCATGGCGAACAGGTTAGCCATCATGGTCGAGAAGCCTGGAGCCAGACAGCTCTGAGCTATAAAACCCAATTTGAGCTCGGCTAAACAGATGACGTCGTCCCCGCGTTTCCAATCCCAACTAGGAATGTTTAGCAAATAAGCCTGCAAGAACGAAAGAACAATAAATTATTAGACTTTAATTAAAAAATTGACGTGAGACTACTTAACGTAATACAACTTAACAAAATAAAAAACTTAAAAAGAAAAACATTTATGATATTACAAATACAGTACTGCACATGACATTGTATATAAATTCATGAAGTATAACTGTATAATGCGGATAAAAGCTAAAAGCAAAGCAAAATCAAACAGTTTTTGGGATTTTTTTTACTCAATGGATTTACATAAAACTCAATGTAGTTATTAAAAATTCGCATCTAATTTAAATGTTATGGAGATAAATAACATTCATATAAGCCTACAAAAAAAGTCCTACTTAAGTCTTAACTATTTGTATTGTAGGCTTAATTCTAATAAAAATTAATATTCTACTGGGGTCTTTTAAATTATTGATAGTTATTAAGAAAACAAAATCGCTGCTTAACCTATTAAATTCGAAAATCGATCAGTTTATACGACTATTACTTGCGGAGTTATGCTGTATATAATTATTATAATTATTGTTTACATTATTATTTATTTTACTAAATTTTTCAGGTGCAATTGTAATGTACCTAGTATAAATGGAGATAATTAGCCTACAGGCCCTACAGTGTAGTCTATATCATTAAAAATTGACTGAAGTGGTGCATATACATTTTTCATCAAATTTAAAATACGAGACTTAATACTACAATAATAATAACTTAATCCATTAGTTGCAATCAAAACTAATGAGTTTTCAATTAAACGGTAGTTATGCGCTCTTAATATTAATGTTAGACTCAAATGTAATTGATAGCTCTATTCAACTACTCCGAAATTAACTAATGGATGAAAAAAATTATTGAGAATATTTTCTAAATACAGTACCTTGTTATGATATTGCATGAGTTGTATGATGACACGAATATCGTCTGAATAATTTTTGATGGAGATGACCCTCATAATATTGGCCGCGTCTTCCGCATCAGGATCCTGACAGTATTTATTAGCTAAGACTAAACAAGCGTCGGCTTCGTGAACCTGCAAAATAAATGTTCACTCATGATTTTTTGCCTACATTTTACTCAAATTTAAATAATAACATATTAAAAGGTAATAACTACAGCATTTAAAATTGAAATCAATGATACGCCTACCTAACTCGCGTAAACACGCATAAACAAAACCTTGGTCTATTTTTATTAAAGGCACAACTTAAGCCATTATCGGTTAATAATAATCCTGTATAAGTAAAATCTTTATTTTTAAAAAAAATTTCAAGATGTTATTTACGTCATTAAAACTCCCACGCTATACTAATGGATATTATATAATGGGCTAAATTTTTGACTGTAAAGAAATTCTAAAAGTCTAATAAATAACAAGCATTTATAAAAACAAACAAAAATAATTTAATCACAAAAAGTGTTAGGAAAGCTGTGACTGTCCTCGACTATTAAGCTTGTTTTTTTTTTCTTGTTTTGGTTTCAGCAACCGGTATACTTAGGTTAAATTTAAACATAGGGTTAAAACTACCTTGGAAAGCTAAAAATTGATAGTAACTGACAATACTAATCTATAAACTCAATCTCGAATCAACACTTAAAAATTTCATAACAAAATAAACAAAACTAACCGATGCGTAAAACTCAAATGTTTGTAAACGAAAATAAATAGTAACTAGTACATACCTTAACCCTTTGCAGATCGATGGGATTCATAATACTTCCTTGAAAAAATTCCACCGTAGTGAAATGCCTCTTAAATAATCCTTCCAATTCTAAATCAGGCGGCTTTCTAGATATTTAGGTCAAATAATAAAATAAAAAAAATAATAAAAAAAAAAGTATTAGCTATACAGTAGTAATGATGTTGATGTAATATGTAATCGAGCAGTTTTATCTGGAATGTAACGATAATGATTATGTAAATGAACCTGTGTAAAAAGACGACTTCTACATCCACATCTTCTCGATCTTCGTGTAAAAAATCTTTAAGAAAATGTGAAACGGACTCGTATGTGATATGACCACAGACGACGATGTGCCTAGAATAGAAATTCGCAAAGAAAAAGAAAATCGATAATGTTAGTGGAATTGTCATTTGTGCTCATGGAATAAGTGGTCCACCATTGAAGGTGATATAAATTACATACCAATTCATCCAAAAAAATCAAACTTATTAAATTAGCATTAAATTAATCAATACATTCACCATAGATATGGGCAATCCATAGACCTCTGCTGCGTCATTTTAGACAAATCAATCAATAAACGTTTGGGAAAAGGTCTCGATTATCCGAGGAGAATGAGCTCAAAAGTGTATTGATAATCAATAATATAAAGCAGTAACATAAAATAAAACCTTGTAATATAATAATAATTATTGTTGTTGCTAAGATTGATTCAAGATTCAACTAAATAATTATTTTTTTTTTCAGGACATGTATTCTTCTTAAAGGAAAGAGTGCAAAAAGCAGATGCAAAAAAGACAACCATGTTTTGTTAATATGAACTAAATACAGTAAAACCTGTATAAAACGGAATCGTGTGGCACCGTTTTATTAAGGTATTAAAAAAATTTAAAGCAAAATAAAACTTAAAACGTAACTGTTGAAAATTTTATGGGTTTGATAAAAGCAGCTTTAATGACTTTAGTACCGGTGTACAATAGAGATAAAGTGTTGTTTGCCGCCTTAGCCTACCATTTTTTTTATGTACTGTATATTATCCATAGACATACAAAGCTCATGATAAAAACACTAGCACTAAACTCACACAACTAATTTTTCTATACTAAGAGCATTACTCCAATCGTATGGCTTCTTATTAATAGCTCAATATTAAAAACATTTACAATATAGGCTACATTAAGATTATGTAAGCGATCAGTGAGGGTTTTCCGTTTGGTCAGTTTTTATTATGACATTCGTGCTGAAATTGTTTTCCGTTTCCGCGTTAAGCAGGTTTTCCGGTTTATAGCCATTTGAACATTGCGTTCACAACGTTTTTTCTCGTTTATTCAATTTTCTGTTTTTCAGGGTCCGTAGGTTCTACACAGGTTTTACTGTAATAAGTAATTATATATTTAGAAATTAAAAATATGCGAAATTGTAAAGAGGATTTTTTTTAAAAAAATATTATTAAAAAATAAATTAAAAAAAAAAAACAACAGAAAAAAAAAACATTTTCAATTCAGTTTAAAATGTTATAGTATAGATATGATAGATATGTTAGATAGGATAATCGAGACTGTATAGTATTTCAGATTAAAAAAGAAGAAAAATACTGTTTGATGCCAAAACTTTTTAAATACATTCCCACCCAAAATACCCGTACCTGATAAGAAATACCTGTAAATTACGTATATAATTTAAATTTCACCACTATTTAATTTTGCAATTTAATTTAAAATAATTCTTCAAGAAATCAAAACTGTTTCTTCCCTTTAATTCCTTAAATGTAAAATAACTCCCCAATTTAAAAAAAAAAAAAAAACAGAACTAATTGGCAAGAGAATTATCGTTAATAACCCATTGATAAAAAAAGAATACAATATCTACTCACTATCGAGATACTAAACCCATGAATCTTACTGCATTAAGTGGATTATCGGACACTTATTTTATTACCTTCTTCCACGTTCCGCCTTGTATTGGCCACCGTATTTTGGCCGACTACCCACCAAGTCAATGATCTCGGGAATACAACTGGCGAACATGGCCTATATGATAAGGTGATGGGGATGCGATCAATTAGGGGAGACTAGCAAGGAATTCTCAATTTCATAATGAGACAAGGATTAAGGATATCACAACACCAGAACACACACATATACGAGATTATAATTGCTTGTTGTTCTTGTTGAGTTGTATTTTTTTTTTTTTTTTTTGGACGCGAATTGATTATTTTTAGATAAATAATTAGTTGATGTTTACACGACCGTTAGAAACCTCGTTTGTTTTATATATGGTTGGTTATATCAGTGCTTGCGGTATTTAGAAATGAGGAAGAGGAAAAAGAACAGAAGAAAGGATTATTCTGGGATAATTGGATTAACTCGACCTAACAACTAGAGAAAGAAGGAAGAAAATTGGAGGAAAAGAAGTAGAAAAACAGCCCTGTCTTTCTATTTTGCTTTTCTGGGATGTAAAAAAGTTAAATTTTGTGGGAAGTGAGGGAATATTGTGGCTTCCTGAAAATACCTCTTGCCATGCTCCCGCTTGTATTCTCCACCATACTTTGGTCTGTTTCCCACCAACTCCGTGATTTCAGGAATCCAACTGGCAAACACCGCCTATACGATATAGCAGATGTGGTAGGGTATCGGGATAGGAGGTAAAGGAAACAGGAAAATGATGGAAGACGGGGTAAAAGCGTAGGAAGAATTGGGATAGGAATTGAGGCGGAGATAAAAGGATGGAGAGGAATATAAGGAAGAGAAGAAGAAGGAAGGAAGAAATAGGAAGGAAAGTGAATTTAGTATAGGCAAAAAAGCTAATACCTCTTTCCATGCTCCCGCTTGTATTCACCACTATATTTGGGTCTAGAGCCAATTAATTCAATGATTTCAGGGATGCAACTGGCAAACATGGCCTATAAAATAGAAACAATTCAAGACGACAAAAAAAAAAACCAGATAGTTTCTTATGGGTGCGGGGCAAAATCTCGAAATCCATAGTCCCGATAACCCAAAATCCTGACAGTTGAAATCCCGACAACCCAATAGCCCCAATGGCCGAACGTAATATTAATATTGAATGGCAATGTTATAATTTATTATACAGTTAAAACCTAAGATTTCAGGCTTTTGGGCTGTTGGAATTTCAGCCATTCAGGACTTTAGGTTGTTAGGATTTTAGGTAAGTGGAATTTCGGAATTTCTGGAAGTCGGGATTTCGACTTTCGGGATTTTGGGGTAGACCCGTTTCTTATATATATATATACGTATAATAATGTGTATATATACAAATACAGCCTCCCCTTTAGAGGCCACAAACCGAAGGGGGACATTAAAATACTCATAAATAAATATAGAGAAATAAATAATAATCTTATTATAAATAGATAATTATGATGATATGTAAACAAACAGGTTCAACATCAAAATTGCAAACCAAAATACTGGCAATCTAACAGTTATTAGTATTAAAAAAACCATCTAACACTACTTAAAATTCAGCCATATTATTAAAATGGGAATTTTACTAACAGGGGATAATGTTAACTGGGATTGGAGGGGATAATAACTAAAAGTCTAAATGTTATAAGTAAACTGAGTTTACTTTTCAAATTAATTGGATAACGAGGGATTAGCAAGGAAAGAAAGAGCGGATAGGGTTAGTAAAAAAGATGCTATGACTATAAATATCTAAAAGCAGAGATAAAAATCTTTAAAATTCTAAATAAAGCCATAGATAAGTTAACGTTCAAATTGTGGCTGACAAATTTACAAACCAAGTCTTAATGCAGATAAATTTGGCTCTCATAAAACAAAATGACTTTATAGTATAGCTCGTACAAAAATATTCAGCAATATTTACCAATTTACTTTTTTTTTTTTTGTAAAAAAAAAATTATACCGGTATATCAAATAAAAGAGAATACGCAATTTTTTATTGCAAAAAAAAAATAATCCATTCATTTTATAATTAACTGTAATACATCTCAATTATTAGTACATGTATCGTAATAATATTATAACAAAAAAATAACAAAAAATGTTAAAAATTTCATAACTTTAATGAAACTTTCCTTCTCGGAGACTTCAAAAAAATTTTCTTTATATCTTTTCTTTTTATGAGAACCAACTTTGTACTACCAATGTTTACTAAATTACATATATAAATTTTGGTTGAATACTCGTAGCAATCAAAATAAAGCAATTATAGGAACTGTATTGCTTTAGATCTAAAACTAAAAGCAATACCTCAAATACACTTTTAATCAAAATTTATATACATAATTTTAGTTAATAAGAAACGCTATCCCAGAAAATAACTTTTATATTTAACTGAATAGATTTATCTTGCAACATTTTTTCATTTTGAAGCGTAAATTCGTCATGGTTAAATTAAAAATATGTATACCAATAGTACACTGAATAGAGTATACAAGTTCGTGTCAATCACGCAAACGTTCATAAAATCCATCTCGCTTTATAATAACTATTTTAATGTGCAATTGACATATCTTTCGAAACACAAGTGCAATGTAAGCATTAGCACGACACGATGAACATCTTTGATATAAAAATAAGTTATTGTTTATATACATAAGAGATAATTGAATGTGCAAAGCATTCAATTGATCTTCAAATCATCTACTGTTTCTCTCTATTCACACGCTGCTATGAAATTTAAATGTAACACGCATAAGTGAAGAAAAAAGATAAAATATCGATTTTCTTAAAGGTGACAAAGTTACTCCAATTAAAGTAGACGTCATGGAGTAATGCAGCTGTACTGTAGCAGTAGTAGCCGCAACTCTCGCTCTATACGGAGCAAAGTCTCGAAGACTATTCGAAACTTTATCTCCGTTTGAATGCGGATATTTTGAAGAAAGCCGCAGCAACGTTTCCCAGAAATGTTTGCCTAGCGTGTATCTGGGGAGAAATTAAGTATGAAATTGCGAAATTTACTTTGATCAAATTGAGAAAAAAATGTTGCGAGATAATCTAGTTAATTATTATTATAGTATCTACACGTCTGATATACATCTGGTAAATTTTCATAGAAGAAGAAAAATAATATAAGAATATTAAAAAGGATTGATTGTCAAGTTTCATGCTTTTTATTGAGTTTCATTCAATGATATCAGTATTAGAAACTCATTCTGTGACACTTACACAAGCACGATGTAGTACAGTTATGAGCAAGCATAATAATATAAATCGAGCTCTATTCGTGCCTTCATGCATTCCAAGACCATACACGATATTAACGGGGGGAAATAATAAAAAAAGCTCTGAATTTGATGTAGATATTTTATTAGGCTATTTGCCTTTGTTTGAATTTTGTTTTTTTAATTATCCAAAGAAAGTGGGTCCTTGATTTTCGCATTTATTTTCTTAATGTCAGTACTTGCCCTAAATCTGTAGGCTGCAGCTAATAGCGTTTTGGCTGAATAACCAAGTAAGTTATGGCCGTCGTTATTCTACCAGCGCATTTTATATTGCCAATTTAAAAACAAATCAGATAAACTTTTTAGGTTGTCTAAAACTCAAGAATTTTACAAATATTTAGGCTATTTAATTCCAAAATATCATAAACATAGCCTTTGCACGTTTATTTCAAAAAAGCTGCAAAATTAAAGCCATTTGTACTATTTTATTATTTTTTTTCCCTTAAAATTCTCTGAAGACCCACTAATTTTGCATATTATTAAATTTTAAACTCAAAAAATAAATTCAAGTTCAACTCTATATCAACTTCAGAATGCAAAATATTATCGTATAAAAATTTACAGCTAAAAAAATAAAAAACAAAACAATTTTTTTACTGCTTTTAAAAAAATAAATATACCGGTAATATAATAATTTATTATTTATATCTAAAATTTATTTTTTTTATTAATAAAATTTCAAGCATTAACAAAATTGTTAGTAATAAAACGACCGAAATAATTAATAAATCAAAATAATAAAAATGTTGGGGGGAGGCATGGAAATAAGGTTGTTTTTATTTTTTTCCCTAATTTTACTTATCTTCAGCATCTACAAAAGATTTTTTTTTTTTTTTCATTTTTAAAAAATAAAATGCTTATCTTCATTCAGTGAGAGCTTTTTCTCGTTCGCTTTTTGACGAATGCCTATATTGGGGGGGACTCATAATTATAATAATAATTATCACAACAAATTTAGTTGCATTTCTTTTTTTTTTTTTTTGAATAAAAATTATTATTAAATTATAATAATATGAACAATATATAAAAAATATAATGATGAGCTTAAATTTGTTTTTAGTTGGTGCCAGCACATAAAAAAGTACAAGCGGTAACATAGACGAAGGGGTAGATTCAACAACTGCAAAATAGCATTTTTTAATTACTTGCTGAAAGTTTGTTTGGAAATTATCGCATAATAATAATAATAATTTAGACATATTCAATTCTCCAATTAAAAAGAAAAAAGAAAATAAAACAATAATTTTTTTTTTACAATTTCTCTTTTTGGCTTTCAACAAATAATACTAAAATTAATATCTTAAAATAAATAAATGAAATAAAATGAATTTGAAGAGATTTTTTTTGAAAGAGATAGAATAAAATAAAAAGCACAACAACATGCTTCGATTAAAGTTAATTAGTTAAATTAATACCTTTTAAATTGTGTTCTAAGTAAAGAAGTCATAAATAATAAATAAATAAGAGAGAAAGAATGTGATTTTTTTATATTAAAATATGGCAATGTAAATGAGAGCGTTTCATATTTTAATAAAAATGCAGTCAAAATAAAAGATAAAATTTAATTGTGTAAATAAATTATTATTATATATAAAAAAAATTTGATTTAAAAGTTGTAAATATTTGAATGTGAAACTGTCTTAAATATTAAAAATATAACAAAACAACCTGACAAATAAATAAATTTTTACCCACATGTTTGCATTTTAAATCAACTAACTAAAAAAAATACAGTAATGTTTATATTCTTTTGTTGTTTGTGTAATAGATAATTAAAAAGAAATTAACATCGACCACACATTTGTAGATGGTAAAAGAAACAAGTTGGCGGCCAATACAAATATTTAAGCCAGAAAAATAAAAAAAATAATGGTCATTGTTTGAAGCAGCCCAACACATAAAACATTTACTTACTGTACTTTACTTAAAAATTAACTTAAAATAATTAAAAAAAAAAACTTCCCCCCCCCCTCCCCCGCTTCAAATTTAACCATTTAAAATAATTATTATTATTAATGTATAAGAAAAACGTTTAAGACTTGATTTGATTTTTTTTTTCGCGTTATTTTTTTTTTTTTTAGAAAAAAAATTATATAGGGTGTCTCAGAAGTAACGCAAGATGTAATTTTGATAAAAAACGCAGGTTTTTAATTAAAAATTAAAAA
>JAQGAZ010001190.1:0-34626 GCA_034692225.1 Polydesmus complanatus | reverse complement strand
AAAATCAATTTTCCTTAAAAATTGACATAGTTATTAATTTTTCAAAACTATACTTTATCTTTACGGACACTATATATATATATATTTTTTTTTTGTTATTTCAAAAGAAAAAAACTACGAATATTTCAAGAGCCAGAAAAGCATGTATCGGTACTAAATAATTTTGAATCTATAATATTATATTACATGTACAGTATACAGGTATCCTTGCTATTAAATAAAATAATTTCTTTGGAATATTAAGGCGCTATTTAAATCGATAGACTTCCTGTTAGGATATATTACCTACAGTATTTACAAGTCGGAATCCGAAAGTTTTTTTTATAGTTCGATGTTACCAAACAGATGGTATTCATAATTCAAAATAATCCAAAATAATATAGAGCATATTACTTGGAAATAAAAGTCAGCATAAATATGAAATTTATTTTAAAACCTATACGTTTACAATATTAATGAATTAGTGTCGGTAGGACAACCGCGCACATTTTAACCGTTTAATAGCCTATATAAACAAACATGTTGGCTCATTATTTTCATATTGGTATATCCTACGGTACGAAAAATTCAGAATGTTCAAAACGGTATTTCTTAAGTTATTTTGTATTATATTCATTTTGTTTTCTACTGCATATGGGGATGGCGGTTGGAACGAATGGCCAAGTGCCGGGAAAGGAGATAAATACGAGAACTTGCGTGAGTTTATTTCAAAAATTTAATTTGATCCTCATTAAATTCAGATTTAAATATTTTCACCTAGCTCGATGTGGCTCAAACCTTCCGCGACTACCATGGGCAGGCATGTGTCCACTTACACCTAACGGACAGGGTAGGTTAAGATCATGCTCTAGGTTCATGGACAATACCGGGGAATATTACTCATGCTCTTCCAGACATGTTTGCTGTACCACTCAATTTGGCAAAGCTTGTTGCTTACCTCGCATCTTGAATCCCTATTCCGCTCCCAAATACAATAATAAGCAATAATTATTCTGGCTTATAGTACCGTTTAAATACTAAAACCTAAATGTCATATTAAATAAAGAATTAAAAAATTACATAAGCTGAATGTAAATAATGTATAATATACCGGTAGTAAATTTTTTATAGGGGTTTCGAAAATCTCCTTTATCATTAATGAAAAGCATATAACTATTCTGAACACAAACTTCAGTGACATGCAGATTAAGTTAGCGCGGGGCCTGTAGCAAATGTTACCAAGGAGTCCCAAATTTTGTATGATATAGAGCCAAAGCATAGGCAGATTTACAAAATTTTCACCAAAGCTACAGCTTATAATAAGAATGAATGCAAAAAAAATGTGAAAGTGATTTTGGCGTGACCCAGAGAGAGGCGGGGAGCAAAGGGAAAAAATGTTTTTTAGCTATTTTTGCAACCAATTGTCCCTTTTTCTATGTGTTTCATTCCCCGATCAGTGCGGTTTCAAACAGTGTGGCGTATTTCTGGAACCGATTACCCGCACTAATCGAGGTACAGTATACTGTACATGTAATTTATTCTTCATACAACGTATTTTTATTTAAATCATTTATTTTTTTATGTTCCATCCTCCCCCCCCCCCCTCTTTAATTGTATTTCGTTAAAAAAAATTTAAATAGCTTTTTTTTTTTTTTTTTTTTTCATATATTTTTTTACATTTTCATTTTTTTTTAAAAAACTTTTTTTTTTTTTAGGGTACAATGTAGTATTCTGATTTAAAAAAAAATAAAACTTTACCATCTACTTTAAAAAAATCTTTGGTATTACGTACAATACCTTATAAATAAATCTAGTGAGTTTTTAGCACATGTAATTTTAAATGCAAAAAAAAAAAAAAAAATTCCACCAAGAAAGTCACTTTCTCACCTCGAATGGCACTTTCTAATCCTGCAAAGCGCTTTAACGTATAGATAAGCGCTAAGCCATTTACACTAATCCTAGTAAAATTCTTGATAATTATTTTCTTTCAAAAAACCATAACCATCACGCTCTGATTAAAACCAATAATCCGAGAATGTTTACTTTGCACAATCAGCACATTCTTCATTGAAAATGTTTGCACACGGGGGTTTGATGAAAAGTAAGCTCAACTTTAACTACCACTTCTTAATTTGACAAACAAATATTAAATCTTTAGCTGCATTTTATTACAAATACTGTAGTATCTTTTTTTAATGACTTCCGGTTTTTGTTTTCTGCTCAAAAAAGCTGACGATACAACAATTTTGTTACTAAATCTAATAGAAAATTCCTCTTAAATTTTTGGAGATAAGCCTACTGTAGGCCTACATGAAATAAAGTTTGGCTTACTTTTTACTTAACTACTGTGTACAATTATTTGTCTAAGTTTTATCTATTTATTATATTTACCTCACAAAAATTTAATTCTATGAGCGCAAGCGCGACCTTAACAATTTTCTTGTTGTTATTACAAAGTTAAATTATTGTAAACAAAAGAGAAACTAATATTTTGGTACAGTAAAAAAATAAGCAATCCTTATTTATAATAATAATTATTAAAAACAACTTTAACAAGGTGTACACTCCCCCCTATTACGATAAAACTACTGTATAATATTTAATAATAATAATTGTGAAGTAAAGAATTAAGAAATGCTTTGGAATTAAGTCTATGTGCAACAAACGTATGGCTTTTGTTTTATTATTGTTTTCATCCATATACAGATATCTCCCCTCTCCCCATGCACTAATCCAATCTGGTACAAGTTTACACTTGGAAATCGCAGATGTAAACAAAACACAAAGTTATTTGGCCATGGCTGTAAGGTATATACTAAAGAACATTGAAGTTATAAGGTCGCGTTGCGTCATGGCAAGGTTAAGAGAAACCTTGGGATAATTAAATTATATACCGTAGAATATGCAAGAGAAAGGTACTTGTAGGTATAGGTGAAAACACAGAAGGAAAAAGTTTTTTGAGTTATTTTCGATTTCGACATTTTCGATTTCACTCAAAGGTTTTCTTCTTTTTTTTTTTTTTTTTTTTTTTAACTCGTGTAGATTATAAAAGAAATAATAATGAGAAAGTTGGAAACACGTGTTTATGTCGTACACGACCTTATAATGTTTTTATAGTCGACGACCTCCGCAATTATTTTCATAAACATTACTGTCTGATCTATAAAGAAAAGAAAAAAATTGCGTGCTATTCAAAAATAGAAGTCTTAATAGTGAATCATTTTATAGGTGACGTCACCGTTAATTAGCGTAGGTGCAGGTGGGAGGGATAAATTTTTGTGTGACGTAGGTGGAAATTCTGAAGAAAATTAAGCTAATTTTGTTTACAAAAATGTTGCACCACCTTATTCAATTCTTTTTATTTTATCGATTGAGTTAACACGTGTTATGCAATCCATAGAATATTTATTTATACAGTGTACTGTATAATAACAAACTTTTTGAAAGAATTTTTGTTCGCTATGCTGAAACACAACAATTTCAAGGAAAAAAAATTATTGATAGATGGCGAATTAAACAATAATAAACCATTAAAATTCCATAAAATGACTAAGTATATCGATACGTAAATATTTATTTTTTCAAAATAACATTCCTTTTTTTTTTTTTTTCCTTGAAAATTTAACAAAACAAAAAAAAAAAATGGAATTTCTACGAATTTATTTCAAGTTAGCTCCGCTTTTATTGAAATTAATTTACCGGTACGAGATATAGTAAAAAAAAATTCCGTTGTATCAATCAGATTATTTTCCACAAAAATTATTAAACATGTAAAATTTCCTTTGAGTTTGTTACGTTTTTCTGGAACTAGTTTACAAAAAAAAATTGTTGAATCGATCGCAATAACTTTACCACGAAAAGTATATAAAATTTTTTTTAGAAAAAAAAGTAATGTATTTAAATTTAAAAAAAAAATATTTTAAAAGATAAATTACGAAAAATAATGCTCTTTTTAAATAACTTTTTTTTTTGTTTGTTTGTTTATTTTACATCCAGTATAATATGTAAAACTCAAAATGATTAACTCGCATCTACATAACCGCTCATTTATCTCGGCCATATAATATATTCACTTCCTAAAAATCTCTTTTGACTAACGTGGGCGGAGAATATGCTAACCTCAAAAATACTTAACATGCTCCAGAAAAATAAATACGTTTATAAAATAGAAAATAAATTCTTCAAAAAATAAGTGTCAGAGAAGTAGACTTTCAACGGGAGTGTTTTAAAATTTTTATAAATTTTAAACCGTCCTCTTTTTCCACAAAAAAAAAAATGTTTTTTGTTTACGAAATTGATAACAATTTTTGTTGGTATGTGTGTGTTCGTAACTGTCTACAAGTTGGACATTGTCCGCGTTGAAAGTGCGATATGGGAGGTAAAGAATTCGAAAAATGTGAGATCGGAAAGGCCTTTAACCAATACCCAGCTGCGCAGCGAGAATTATTAGTCATGAGCTCGATGAGTCCATCGAGTGCGTGGTACTGCAGTGAGGTCATCCGTATACTAAGTTGAATAGGAAGGGAGATTGAATAATCAAGTGACCCTTACCCGCAAGAGTCCAAATAATAATTAAGCCAGCAGCAGCGGCAGCTCCCTTCCACCCGCGCGCACTACCAATAATAATAACTCGCTTCTGCTTCGAATCAGGGTAATTTAGCATTAAATAATTACGACCAGCGCAGTTTTTCCCACGCAAAATCAAAGAATTAACCCCTATACACTACTAATAATAATTGTGAATCGACAATTCAACTTTTTGTTTCGGTGGTTTTTTTTTTTTCTTTTTTCCAATGGGTGATGGTGGATCATCCCGTGCAAAGTCAATGACGAACCCCTCCCATGTAAATATATACGAGCGCGTCATATGATAAAAAGTTTGATTCAGTGAATGATGCCATAGATTTGTTGTGCGTACGAGTAGACTGACGCCAGGATCATTACCATCATCCTGTGATTATTTTTACATTCACAAATAGCTTAGTCGTTACTCCGGAAATGTCAATCCGCGAACTGTCAAGCTAAATGTTTTTCAGACTCTCCGCTCAAAAACTTTCTCACACGCTATACGGAGAGACAGAGAGAAAGGAGAAAAAAAAATATCAATCATTCAAATAAGCGCTTTCGATTCGGCTTTTTACTAATATTAAATTTCTGACGGGAGTTAATTTCTTTCGTTATTAAAATATAATCGACAAATTACCGGTCGTTCATTTATTCGTTAAATTCGTTCCAACGGCTAATTGTTTCGTTAGATCCTGAGTACAAGGCAATTGGTGACAATTATTATTTAGGATAATCATAGTTTCGGAAATTTTAATATAAAATAACTTTAGAAAAAATTAAATTTTTCATGAATCTAAAAAATGATAAGAATTTGGTTCCGATTTATTTTCCCCCCAAGAGTAAACTAGATCCACATACATGTACTTATCTATTTATGTTTATAATAGTCAAATAAAATAATTAATGTCGTTAGCAGTTGTTGTTTTTTGGAAATGTTTTGGGAATGCAAGTTTTCTATATGGTAAACAAGTGAAACTCGCTCAAGTAAAACCTATTTTTAATTCAAAAATGTTTTAAAAACCCAGATAATAATTTACATTTAAGCGTTTTAAGCTTTGCGCAACGTAATTCAATAGCTTTTTACGATAATAGCTCATCTCCAAAAACCATAAAAACCAAGGAGAAATGAAAATAATCATTTCTTATAAGTAAATGTTTATATTTTGTTTTAAAACATTTTTTTTGGAATAAACTACTGTATACCCATATCTATTTATGGTCGTAATGACACTGTAATTATTAATGCAAATGTAAGTTAAGCTTCCTTTGGCGAAAATCAAAGATTCCCTTTTTGGGCGGAACTTTAAAAAAAAAAAAAAATGGTTTAATTTCTGCATTAGGGCCAAAACAAACGTGGTAAAAAAATTCCGACTCGGTAAATCAAGGTTTTACCGTAATAATAAGCTCGGGGAATTTTAAGCTTTTGAAACTTAAAAAATAAGCTTTCAAAATTAATTATTATAAATAATTATATTTGAAAAGCCCAAAAATTGATTATTTGTTTAGAAGATTTAAATGAATGGCAATAGTAAAATAATAATAATAATAATAAAAAGTGTGAATTAGGGTTTCTGACATTGAAACTTTTAATTTCTTTTACAGTTCTTTTAGATTTCTATTAATGTAATCAAAAAGTTTTCTTCAACGAAAATTCGTGCAATATGTTTCCGCCTGAAATACTCGCGAATTACGCGAACGATATGAGAATTTCTCAAGAATTGTCGTTTGGAAATCAAGATTCTTGATGTTTTGATTGCGAATAACCTTGACTCTATCCGATCAATTTCTTTCTAACTTCGCTTCGTTCTCACTTTCTACATCATTTTCCTTCAAAATTTGGTCGAGAGGGGTTGGGCACTGTGCTTGGTAGCGGCGACTTTGTGCCGCGAAATGAAAATTTGTTGTCAAGTGCGTAACCATGAATTTACCGTTGAGAAATTGACAAACAAACGTTAAATTTCATCAAACTTCGAGGAATTGATATTAACATAGTCAGTTAAGAAGTAACACGGTTTAACTATAACACGAGCTCATGTGTGATCCGTCCTACACACCATATATAATAATTATTACTACTGCACAATCTATAGCTACTATTTATTTGCTCAGTTTTATGAGTTCCACATGCCCGTACGTCACATTTGATAAAGATTGAAATTTCCACGAACTTTCAAGTTCCTGTTAATCAGAATCAATAAACTTATTTAACCAATCGTATTCAAATTAAAAGAAGGAAATTAAAAAGCAAATTTGTAAATCGTTAAACCGCGTCGGTCGTAATGATTGTTTACTTTATTTCCATTTTTCCAAGACTGAAATGCCTTTTAAAGATGTTAATGTTTATTATTAAGGAAATTAAATGAGCGAATAAAAAAAACCCCTATTAAAAAACAAATTTAAATTAAGGTCAGAAATTTAAATAACGATCTGGCCGAATGTTTATACATCGTGTCCACAAAAAAAATGCACCCAACTGAATTAGTATTCAATCCTTTGAATATATTGGGCTTGAAAAAGTGGGCTAACGTAATACTATGATGATACTGGCTTGAAACCAAGCTGGAGTCAGTGCAGCGCTAAGTAGGTGGGTATGATGCGTTTTTGTTGAGGCCGGAAGAGAATATTTTAAACGCACAATAGAACCATTTAATGTTAAAAAAAAAAAAAAAAAAGTCCTTACAGTAACATTTTTTCATGTGACATTCAACTATTTAAATTATTAAAAGGATTTAATATTAGTTCAGTTGGGTGCATGTTTTTGTGGACGCGGTGTAGATACTGCACATAAAATAATTTTTCGCCTAATTCCAAATTGAAAAAGTGTGGAAAATCCTAATAACTACCAAAAATTCAACTTAAAAAAACATTTTCTAATTAAGTTTAGTAATTAAAATATCAATTAAAAATTAAGTACCGGTAACTGTTATAATAATTTTTTTTTATCACTTTTCTTCATTCTCTGAAAAAAAGATAAGCGTTAAATAATTTGTGCTCAATGAAAGAAAGACGACACAATTTCAACATTACCGAAATAAAAATAATAGAGCAAAGCGTGAAATTTCCCCCCTCTTTCTTTTTAAAATAAAATAAAATAAAAATGGGAGATTTTTCAGCCACTTTTCCAATTTCCAATTCGCGCGTGTCTCAAATTTGTATTAAGTGCATAAGGCTTCGCTCATCTGATTAGTATAATAAGAGCAAGATGAGGAGGGTCGCGGGCGGAGAAATAAGCGAATTAAGCGAGTAGTTTGAATAAATTATTAATCGTAGTCAGTAGTAAATATGTAGTAAAAAGAAAAAAGGGAATTATCATGGCCATAATAAAATTCCACATGGAACCATATTTATATTTTTATAACCATCAAACTCTCTCTCTCTCTCTCTCTCTCTCTCTCTCTCTCTGTTACTGTCATAAAATAAGTACACGAGAGTCATCCACCCCTTATACTATGTCTATGTATATCAGCCACCACACACATAACCATTCAAACTTGATATTAGAGAGAGGGAGAGGAATCTAGATGGGTAATAGGGAGAGGAAATAAACTTCTTTATACTGTACTGTATATTTATTTAATGGCTGTTTTATATGTGCTTTACGACCGATTCCCACTACGATAACTAGCAACAGTGTTTTTCTTTTTTTTTCCTATATGTATTCATCTTTAATGGCGAACGCGGTAGAACACGTAGCGAGCCGGGTTCGGGGGTGACAGTGAAAACGATTACATTGAAACGGTACATCTCCGAGCTTATATTATCTACAAAAGAGATACTGTGGGGTGTGTAGGGGGGGGGGGGGGATAATGGGGGGGAATCGGTTTTACAACCCCACACATGCATATTAGTGTTTAGATATGCCAGTAGCAGCCTCCTCGCGCGATTGAATCCCTTCGCCAACCACATGATCCACATCGGTCCATCAACACATGAAACGCAATTAAGGGACATTCACTTTGCGTGTGTTAATCCCGGGGAAAAAGGCTTTTCTTCGCCCACTAATACCGAGCGACACCCCTCGCAACACTGTCGTCTCCTCATTCAAATTTGAAACCCAGGGAAACCTAGATATCGATTTTATATGCGCGTTGATAAAAGTGTTTTAATTAATTATGCAAACATTAACTAATATGTGAGGAATTAATTTAAAACGTGAAATTTTCGTATAAATGTTTGTTTTTCGTTATCGTTTGTAATTACCATAACATCTGTAATTATTTGATGGAGGAGGAGAGCAGAAAAAATAAATGACAGTGGTGTAGGAGGAATAAAATTATATTAAGGTGAATAATCCAAAAAAAAAAACCCGCTCACTCAATTCCGAAAATAAAATTACTCAGTAATAGATAATAAAAATTTGTTTATAAAATCTGAAAAAAAATATATAACACCAAACACAAAAAATACGTACTAATGCGTTAATAAAAGCTTGATTTAACACATTCAAAGCAAAAAAATTAAAATTAAAAAAAAAAAAAAATTAAAATTATAAAAAAAAAAAAATTAAAATTATAAAAACAAAAAAATTAAAATTATAAAAACAAAAAAATTAAAATTATAAAAACAAATTCATAAAAATTTGTTTATGAAATCTGAAAAAACAATTTTATTTGCCTCAATAGATCAGAACTAGGCGTCTAATCAATTAAATAATTAAAATATCACCAAACACAAAAAATACGCGCTAATGTGTTAATAAATCTGGTTTTAACTGGCCAAAAACATTAAATTTTAAACGAAAATCTCAAAACAAAAAATTTAAAATAATAAAAAAAAAAGAAAAAACAACCCCCCCGAATAAAGTTGTAAGCTTGAAAAAAATAACGTGAAAAACTCCAATAAACAATCGCTAAACTTAAAATAACACTCGTATAGTTTCGTCGAATTTAACAACAACAAAAAATCTACTTTCTGTTCAAACCGGAAGTTATAAAATTAACTGTAATTTGCCTAAAGTTAGTTAATGTATCCTTTAAAAAAAGTTATAGCAATAAATAATTCTAAATTTTGACTCAAAATTCGGTTCAATAATTTGATATCAAAACATCGAAAAAGTTACATTTGAATCGTGTCCGTGTTTATGTTTGGCGATGCTTTTTTTCCCGTTAATTTATAAGGTGAGGCTGGGCGCAAATCAGAAAATCTAATATTTTTTCCTGTCTTTCGAGAATTGGTTAGTTATTAAGCGATTACAACATTTTTAACAGTTCGTATTAAATCGTAGAAGGAAATAAATATAAGAGATTAAGAAAGAAAAAAAATGGAGATAAGCTCATAACCGCATGCATATGATGATATTAAATTTCATTTCGGTATATATCAGCTGATTAAAACGGCGCCAAAACTTGTTTACAAACAACAACAAAAAAAAAAATATATACTACGGATAAACATGGAAATAAAATATAATATTTTTTTGGCTAAATTCAATGATATTTGTTGTTATCTGAAATACTCGTATACCGGTATACAAACAATAGGCTTGTTTTTTTGTGTTCAAACATTGATCAGTCAAAATTCAATGGAAAAAAAAAAAGAAGATAGGATTGAGTAAATGAACAAAAAGACTGTATAATAATAAAACGCTTCGTTTTTACGATTAAATTCCAACCAGTCGCTTACGTCAATGGCTAATTCAGCTCAGCTTCGGATGAAATTTGAATAGACAAGTGTGTGTTATTGATAGATTTCTAGGAAGCTTAACGTTTGGTGTCAAAAAGCGCTTTCATAAGTAAGTAGGGAAAAACCACTCGTCCTACTTACGCCTGACGTCACGCGAACACTTTCACTCGTCGATCGGATATTGGATTATAGATCTATCTCTATAGAGTTGGAAAATTGAAACGTGTGAAAAGACAGAATATATTTTCTTTTTCCTTCTAACGTATTAATGATAAGCAATTAATACATAATTGACAGAAACTTAAGTTACACAACTAAATATTATAAGGAAAAACGATTGATAAAACTTTCAACACTTCCACAATAATATTTTGAATAAATATAATATTACATTAAAAAAACAATTACATAATAATTATTAATTTCGATTAAATAGATTAAATCGAAACATTTCAACAACAAACACATTTATTACTTTATTGTTTTTTTTTTAATTTTTATTTGAAATTATCAAATCTTAATATTTCATTGTTATTTTTAATCAATTATTTTTATCGTTTTTTTTTTGTTTTCTAAAAAAAAAAAAAGAACAATTGGCGCGCGGTATTGTTTTACAACTGCTTTGAATTTCAATGACGTCGATTGACGACAGTTGCGCACGTGGGTGCCTTGCTGGCTTTGTATGGTACGCGTGCATGGAGTCATGGGGGAGTTTTGGCGAGTGAGTAGGTGGGTGGATTAAAAATATGCGGGGTGGCGGGTGTCAGCATTGACACCTTAGTATTGGTTGATCAGCCATCACTTTTTTTGTTTTGATGTTGATTTTATCCCTCGCTGTCGATTTCGACGGGGTGAAAATTTCCCTTCCTTTTACATCACACGCCTATTAATAAACGCTATGTCAAACAAGAACCTAAACTATACTGTAAATGTACACGCGCAAAACCTCGACTTTTAACGATCGCATAGCCACTTATTAAAAAAAAATAATAATAATATACCGCACGGTAATAGGAAAATTATAATAAATTTAGGTTGATCAACTTTTATTTTTACGTAACAAAAAACCGATCAATTTAATGAATTTTTTTTTTTTTTTTAGTTTAATAATAAAAATAATATTTATAGAGACTCGTAAATTACACCCACATCTCGTTCTGTATCATTAGATACGTTTCCGAAAAATAAATACAATGCGAAATGATGCAAAGTAAATAACATTTCCCCATAGGAAAGCGTGTAAATATGGAAGATGGGTTACTGTAATGCCATTATCTACCAATAAATTCTCGTTTTCCGCTTAATAAATATGATCTAAAATATTACAAAAATAATATTATTAATGTGATTTTTTAGGCTACGGTAATAAATTTTTTTAAAAAAAAAAATCAATAAAATTTCTTGCAAAATGTAAATAAACTGTCAAAGATGTTATTTCGAAAAGAAAAAAAAATTAGCAGAAAATAATAGAAATGAATGAATAACGAAATTACGATGATGTAAAGCGGAATCTGTACGTGCTAATCGGGCAATGGCGAAATGATGCAAAACGAGGTCTGGATTCCCCCTCCTAACATAAATGCCATCAATCGTTGTACATACAGTAATAACATATCTCTCAATATTTCTATTGTATTGCAATCAAAGTTGTCTAAATAATCTAATAAAAATGTGTGTGAATGCTTTTTATTTGTCCGCGATACCTCGAAATTATTATAGCCAGCTCCTTATCACAACTTCATTTTTTCCGGACTACATGTGTATTAGGATAAGGCGTGAAAAAAGCAGATGCAGGCGCCTATTTTAGTACCCCACATCAATTGAGATCATCTCGCTCATTTTCCTGGAAATACTGTTGTCAGTTGACTGCGACGAAATTCAACAACAACAACAACAAAAAAACTAGTGTGTACACTGGGTGGTGGTAGTAGTAGTGTATAATATAAAAGAGATAAACAGTACTAGTCATAGCGTAGAAAAAGCAGCCCACACATTTCTATTCACCAATCGTAAACAGTATTTTTTCTATCAATGAAACGGCTACGGGGTACTAATGCTATTCAATAAACACGAAAAACAAAGTTTGTTTCTATAAATGGTAACTATTATGATATCACAACAGTGTTTATACAGTAACTAAAACGTTTCCAACACGTGCTTTTATAATAAACTGGAATTTTTTCTAGTTTAGCTTTTTAAGTTTAATTTTGGTAAACAATGTCGATTGAGAAATTACTGGAAAAAAATTCAAATTTTATTTAAATCTCGTTTTACACTTGATTAAAAATAAAATTTAAATCTGCGCACGCGCGAACACTTGTTCATTTATTTTATTTTTTGAATTAACCTGAATAGTTCTCGAAATAAAACCCCTTTCGAGTTAAATGGGCGTTCTCTTTCCGAACAATTTCTCCTCGAAAAAGGGCCTCCTCGGTAATGTTTAAGGTCTCTGCAGGTGTAACTCCGCCCCTGACCGGATGCGAGGGTAAGGGACGGTTTTCTCTCTTCTAGCGAAAAAATAAATAAAACTAAAATACATTTTTACTGTACACTATCTGCAGAATTCAAGGTCCTCTCCGAAACATTTTACATTTGTATTTTTGTTTCTTTTGAAAATATAAATAACCACCGGCTTCTTTCATCCTTCCCTTTCAAACGTTTTTACAACCACCTCGGCCCAGCCTCTCCCTACCCAATTCTACCACAGCCCAACAACGGAGAAAAGCCATTAGATTTTTTTGGCGGGAAAAGGAAATACGAAGAGGGGAGGGCGAGAGAGAAAACAAAAAAGTGTCCACAACAACCAACCACCGCCTTTTTCCTCTCTGCAGCCTTTGCTCTTCGGACCTAAATTCTTCAACTTTTTTTATTTTTACAACCTCCGCTATAATAACCTTCCTCTAGTTTTTCCATTCAGAAATTTCTCTCTATCCTCCCCTCACCCACCCACCTACTCCCTCTCGTGACCCCACCCACTCGTATCACTGCCTACCACTCACCCAGTGTAGTTTGGAATGAGAGAGGGAGAGAGAGCTAGAGGTTGATTACCTCCTCGGTTAACCTCCTTCTTCCCATGCCACGTTCGATTCACGATCTGACCGTCTGGTGGCGTTGCCATCTCCCTCTCTCTCGCTCTTTGGTGGAAAAAGGGTTGCACTGACTGTACTAGCCGAATGAGAGGTAAAATAGTGAGGGTGGTAGTAGAACCACATTCCAACAGGGGTCAATTCCTATTGACGGTCGTTCGCTAAAAAAGAATTTCTCACGCTCCGTTGACTCCTCTTCTACTCTCGACACTCCCCCCCAACCTTACACTTTATACACTCACTCTACCCTCGTTAAACCACTTGATTCTCACCGATTCCATTTTTAGAAAACTCATTTTTACTACACGCTTTACATCTTTATACTGTACATGTGTACAGTAGTTATTATTAATTTCGCTTTTTTTTTTCTTTCTCTCTCTCTTGTGTTGTGATTGTTTATCAAAATGTTTTGTTTACTTTTTGAACAGTGTAAAACGTGGACCCTTCAAACTTAAGACTACACCTGCAACTCGATTATTGGTACCATGTATATCTGCATACAAAAGATATTTTTTTCGTTATAATGAATCTTTATACTGCGCTATTATGCAGTCTTATTAACGTTCTCACCCGTCAAAACTCTAAAAAGCTTTGATTCTAAGACGCGGCCCTTTCGCGGATAAAGTTGATGTTAAATTTACCTAGGCTTTACAAATCCAAGTTTTATTGGTATTGTTTTTTGAGAGGATGCAATAGTTCCGGTTCTGCGTGCTTTTTTTAGAGAGAGTATTTTACGTAATAAATTACGAGAATTTTCAAATTTTGATATAAATTCTTAAGTAAACAATGCAATTAATTAAATACGCAAGTAAAATACCGGTTCTAAATTTCCAGATAAAAATTGAAAAAAATATTTGTGACATCTGATAATAATTAAACACAATGAAATTATTTCCGCGAAATAGACCGCGTAAAATAAATATTGGTTGAGGAATTTTGTTTCCTTTTTGTAACGAATTCAATGATAAAAAATAAATAAATAAATAACAGCGATAATAAAATTACTATTAAAAAAAAAAAAAAATACTTTTGTTTTAACTTCCAATTTATATTCAAAAGCAAAAATTATAAATTAAACTTTTTAAAATATTTTTTTTGATTTTTTTACACTAACTTGTTCACTGCAATATTTTAATAATTATAATAAATTTCCTTAAAATAAATCAAAAAATCCATAAAAATCTCGCGCATAAAAAAACTTAATGACGCCATCGCAGTACCGAAACAGCCTCAACTACCTTGCCCCGTCACTGTTAATCACAATTTTTATTATATATTTTTAATTACCTGCCGATAATTTACGAACGTTTTCCACATTTCAGCCCTATTAAAAGATACGGCGTAAACACTTTTTTTTTTTATATACACAGTAAATTCGCTGGCAATTATTTTTTCAAAAACAAGGTCAGAGCCAATTAATAATGACAACAACAAACAACAACCATAACAAGAACGCAGCTTTCCGAGATACAGTACGTAGGCCTACTCTGCTTCTACACGGTTCAAGTATGCGAGCGCACGTGACACGTGTGTTTACAGTTTCCTTAAATAAAAAAAAAAACCTATCAAACACTTCCCCGTTCAAAACTCCCCCCCCCCCCCCTCAACCATCGTAACGCACTGACAGGAAATAATGACATAAAAAGTTGGGGATCAAAACAAACCTACCAACACCTCGTTTTAATTAATACCAAACAAAACAAAAAAAAAGAATAATAATTACTTTTATCAACAATGAATTAATTTAATAAACAAAGACATTGTAAATGTTTAATGCTCTTATTGTTCTCTGGCGTTGATGAAGGTAGAGGGAGAGAGATAGGCAAGGAATGTTTTTGACCGATTCCATAACATTGTACGTATAGAGTAGAGAGTGTGGCACGTCCCACATTCTTGGAGTGACAAACATATTTTCTTATTTCCCCTTCGGCTTTTGTCTTGTTATCTTTCACTCTCCCCAACACCCCCCCCCCCCCCTCTCTCCCCCCACCATTCCTCGCTCAAAATTCTTCATCAATTGAGCAGAATGCATACAAAAGTTCACCTTTTTTTTATTCTCTCTCTACTAATACTTTGAAGCGAGAGGTATAAAATAATAATATAAAGAAATAGTTTGAAGAAATAAAAACAGCACCTCTTGTTCGTAATTCGGAGGGGTGGGGGGTGTTGCGATGGAGGAGTTGGTAGTAGCAGACGGAGAAGAATGTTGAATGGAATGTGTGAGATAGAACGAGAGCTCTCCTCGCCAGTGCAGGTGAAAAAGTATGTGAGGGGTCGTTGAAATATGACCTCAAAATGTTTTCAGAAACAACAACAACATCAGAGAGAAAGAAAGAAAAAAAAAGTTTAATATGTCTATTTATAAGTTGTTCTAAGAATAAATATTAATTGCATTCACAATCTCAAATTACGCACTTTGTTCGCGCGCTCTGTACTGGTTGCCATGTTTTTAAAAAGAAAATAATAAGGCCACAATATGAGAGAGAGAGAGAGAGGAATGTATTATATGATAGGCCGAACGAGAATGCTAATATAAACACGGTGATCTCATCGACCGATTAGCTTTTTTTTTTTTGTGTTGTTGTTGTTTACATTGGTTTATCCTTGTTAAGCACCGCCGAAACCTCACTTTACGCAATCTAGTTCTTACTTCAAACTAGAAATAAATACATAAATTATACTTATTATATAGTCAAACTTAGACGTCAGCTTCACCGGGCCCCAAATCCAGACCCTTTGACAGTTTCGCGTAATTGAAGGTTTGGGAAATAAAAACTCGCGCAAATGGAAGTTTAAATAAGTAAACACTTGCGCAAATAGAGTTTCAAACTTTCAGGAAGTAAACGCTCGCGCAAGTTATTGTTGCAGGTAGTATACACTTGCTCAAATAAAGTTTTAGGAAGTAAATATTCGCGCAGATAGAGTTTAAAAGAGTAAATGGTCACGCAAATAGAATTTTAAGATGGAAACACTGGCGCAAATGAAGTTTAAAGAAGTAACTACTCGCGCAAATGAAGATTTAAGATGTAAATACTGGCGCAAATGAAGTTTAAAGAAGTAACTACTCGCGCAAATGAAGTAAATACTAGCGCAAATGAAGTTGTAAGATGTAAACACTGGCGCAAATAAAGTTTAAAGAAGTAACTACTGACGCAAATGAAATTTAAAGAAGTAACTACTCGCGCAAATGAAGTAAATACTAGCGCAAATGAAGTTGTAAGATGTAAACACTGGCGCAAATAAAGTTTAAAGAAGTAACTACTGACGCAAATGAAATTTAAAGAAGTAACTACTCGCGCAAATGAAGTAAATACTAGCGCAAATGAAGTTGTAAGATGTAAACACTAGCGCAAATGAAGTTTAAAGAAGTAACTACTCGCGCAAATGAAGTTTAAAGAAGTAACTACTCGCGCAAATGAAGTTTAAAGAAGTAACTACTCGCGCAAATGAAGTAAATACTAGCGCAAATAAAGTTGTAAGATGTAAACACTGGCGCAAATGAAGTTTAAAGAAGTAATTACTCGCGCAAATAAAGATTTAAGATAAAAATACTGGCGCAATTAAAGTTTAAGGAAGTAAATACTCGCGCAAATGAAGTTTTAAAATGTAAACACTGGCGCAAATGGAGTTTAAGGAAGCAAAAATCTGCGCAAATAGCCGAAAAAACAAATCGGACCCATTAATACCTTTCCTTCAGGCCCCAGATAAATCTCCAGCCGGCTCTGATACAGTAATAGCGGCAATATAACATGGTAAAAGTGCCGGTGCTATAAATATTTCTCCTGGTTTTTTGGTTTGTTTACGTTTTTTTTTTTTTTTTTTAAAAAAAAAGATCAATGATCATCAAACGCGCTTCATAATAATAAATCAAACTTTTTTTTTACGGTTTTAGTCCTACAACTAAATTAATCCTAAAAACGAATAAAATAAAAATGTCATTGACACGATTTACGAGAGCTCCCTCTCCAGCACAGGGTCAGTTAACTAACCAACAAAAAAATAATAATCTCACGAAGAACAATAATTATTCCCAAACACCGTTCCAAATATAACAACAAAAAAGAGAAAAGTCTGAGGTTTTCCCGCCAAATCATCACGCGCGGGAAAACCAGAGTTCAACCCTCCCCTCGTATCGTACTATAACGGAAGCTAGACTACGAGGGGAGGGAGTTGCTATAGTGCAGCTGGACATCCGGAAGGCTTTTGACTCGCTCCCCACGAGGGTGATACTTGAAGAGCTGCTCCGGGTGGGGGTTGGGGGGGGGACCTTTAAATTATTAAAATCTTATTTGACGGGTAGAAGAATTAGAGTTCGCGGGGCCAACGGACTGTCCGCATCCTACAGGGTCCATGGCGGAGTACCGCAGGGCTCATCACTCGGCCCTTTGCTTTATATTCTGGCAACAAGAGGGGTCTTCAATGTTCCTACAAAGGGTAGAATTATCTCGTTCGCAGACGATATTTATCTTTTGTATAGTTTTGAAGAGAGCGACTTTGAGCTCTATTTGCAAGCTATTTCCTATGATATGGAAATGGTCGCACGATTCTTCACCTCTCTCTCCATGGAGCTCCAGCAGTCCAAGTCCTCCATGATTGTCTTTGGCTCAATTGGGTTCCTCACTGCCACCGTGGGACGTGTTGTTCGTATAAATGATGTTGATTTGATTGTTGCGGACAAATTGCGGATGCTCGGTGTCATTTTCGATTCGGAAATGACATGGGAGCATCATGTCCGTACTGTGGTAACTAAGTTAAGACAAACTATTTGCGTGTGTAAGCGTTTTAGGGGAGTCTTGAGTGAGGTGAATAGAGTCCGACTGTTTAAACAGAATATATACACTATTTTGTCTTTTGGTTTGGGGATATGGGTTGTAACTACTAAGGGCCGTTTAGAGAGACTCGATAAGGCGATTAATTGTTGTTTCCGTACTCTATTTCTTGTACCATTCAAGGATCACCTCGAAAATTATTATAAAAACCTCAGTTTAGATCGGCCAGAAATATTTATGTGTAAAATGCTCGCTCGCCATGTATTTCTCTCCATCCGAAGAAACGCTTGTTTATACCCTGTAAATATTGAGTTTAATCGAGATTTAAGAACGCAAAGAATGGCCACCGTGAACCGTTTTATTCTTCCGTTTGTAAATCGTAAAAGCCTCACTATGCTTAGCCCCTTTTATAAAGCAGTTTATTGGAATCACTTACCGCATACATTGCGTTTGCATGCCACTGATTGTTGCGTTTTCTCGGCAAAATGTGCCCATTTCGTGGATGCATTAGAGCTAATAACATTCGAAAACTTCCTCGGAGAATTTATCGTTGCGTTATGATTATTGCGAGATATTGTATACAATTTATTGCTTGGCATTGATGTAAAAAATATTTATTTAAATTACCAATATGGTGACAATTTCAAATAAAAAAAAAAAAAAAAGCCATAGTAAAAAATGCCAAAGAGAAATGGCCATCCGGTGCTACCGTTTATTTCATCTAAGCATCGCGCTCTTTCCATTCCTATGGAAAAAAAAAAAAGCTTTCGCCATAGGTACCTATACAGTACGAAAACGAAGAAGCTAAGAAAGAATAACAATAATAAAAAAAAAAAAAAAAGCCCGCGAATGCGTGACGTTCTAACAATGCCACTCTTTATAATTATTATTATATACTAGTGCGTACATGTAACCGTGGATTTTCTATCGCTATAGTGATAGAAGATCCACGGTTACGTACACACACACACATACGTACGGTGATAGTGCCTACATGTAGTAAATAGGCGGCGTAGTGCGTGGTTGCTAAGCGACGGAGCGAACCCCCGCGCGCGGATGAAGAGAGGAGAGGAGGGAGGGGTGAAGCGGCAAGTAGAGTGAGGGTGTAGGGCAAAGGGCGAATGAACCGAAAATCAACTCCCCTCTCTCCCCCCACCTCCTCAACCTTCTTTATCTCCCCCTCCCTCCTTCCCTCTATCCAACCTCACGTGCTACAACGTCTTCTTTTACTACGTACAATCCATTTCACCGCTTAGACATTTTTACGCCTCGCACTAGGCGCCAAATTTCGCCGGTATCAAAACTATTTTTTCCTTTAAAAAAAAAATAGTGCCGCGCGGTGTATTAATACTACTTACCGGTACGAATAATAATTATGTATCACAGATAAGGCGTAAATATTAAAAGGAATAATTAAGATTATTTCGCGTCATTTTGATTACGTAGATAGGTGGTAGCCTGGTAGGAACGCGCTTACCGGTTCGAACTATGCGGCTTAACCTCGACCACCCACTGCTGCATTTCCCGCCATCTGCCACTTTTTCTTTTTTTTTTTTTTTCTCTCCCTCTCTTTCCCCCCCTCCACGAATTCACTCACGCATTCTGCAACGTAAAATGTGTAGACTGACGTCAGCGCTGGCATCAAAACCGCGCCAAAACGTCGACCAATAGCGGCGTTTCCCGCCAAAGGAATGTAGGAAAGCGAGTGCAACCTAACGATTGGTTAGTCCCGATCGATACAACCGCGCCGCTCCCCTACTAGACGCTGTATTCCTTCGATCGATTATTAACGAAATAGTGCGCTGTCTGCGCGCTTATTTATTAAAATTTTAATAAAAGTCAACCGAATTGGTCAATGGGATGTTCGAGATTTAGTTAATGGCGATTTATTGGGGCGAGTTTTTTAGGTAGTGCGAGTTAGTTTGAGGGATAAATATGAGTTACGGGGGAGGGGAGGATAAAGATTGAGGTGAAGGAAAGTGCAATGTTTGTATGCGCGCGGGGGAGTGATGGAGGGAACTGTATACTACGCCAATGTTTACATCAATACTTCATAGTTACTACTGTCCGATTCATTTCCCAATCGATAACACAACTCAAAATAGCAACCAAAACGTCATTAATTTTATTGTTTATTTTTTTTTTCCTTTCTTAATTAATTAACGAGGAAACTGATCAAGTGCTTAATATACGCTTTAAATAATTAATAAAAAAAGAAATTAATACCGGTAAAATAATAATAACAAAAAAAATATTAATTAAAGGGGGGGGGGGGAAGCGTGTAATAATTAATTACATTGAACGAGATGTTCCTTGAAAGTATATTATTAAATTGTCGACAAAAAAGTGTATAATATTTTTTCAAGGTACAATACACGCGCACACACAACACCGCGTTACACGTGCTTACGATACGTATAGGCAGTGTTGTGCCTATAGCTAAGCTGGCTTAAGCTGCTGCGTCACCCAGCCCGCGCGGAATGATATTTTTGGTAGTGAACAAACAAAGCGCGCAATGCCGCATGTTGTTATGGTTTTTTTCTCCCTCCTCTCTCTCTTCCAACGCCGCAAAATCTTTTTCGCCGATCATTCATACACGATTCGGAGTTTGTTGTGATCGGATGTTCGTAACAGCAGCTCCGCTATTATTTCATCTTTAATTTATTAAAAAAAAATCTCTTTACGGTTTTTTTTTTCTTCATAACGAAAAAGCATTTCTCTCTCGACGATTATTATTCTTATTCAATCGTTGTTTGTTGATCGAGTTCGACGGTTGAGGAATTATTTCTTTATCATCGACGTATACTACTACTACTACAACCTTCTTCATCATCATCACCCCGCACATCTCGCATCTTCGTCCGGCATCGAGCGAACAGTGCGGCCAAACGATAACTAAAACAGTTTTTTCTCAAGGATTACTCTTCGCAAAACCAATAATAATATTTTCTTCGAATTTTGAAAACGATGATTAAATCTTTTCGGCGATTTATTCTTCGTTATATCAATATTTAATTCAACGAACGTGTTTTAATTTATTAAAATTTAAATTTCAAGCGAAATCTACGCACACGGGTTTCCCGCCATCCAGAGTTTTCGCGCGCGGAAATTCTCTTCCCCATCATTTTTAAAACTTGTTTTTTATATTATAACCAATAATAATTATAATATAAACGAAGTGAATGTGTTATTGTGTTTATCCGCTCCTCTTCGCATGTGTCGTTTCTGAAAACGTTTTGGATTAAAATAATGCTCACGAGTAAAATGCCAACTTATAACATATTCAACCCCAACTCGGTTGTAAGCAACATGGAAAAAGATCGAGGTAAGTTCAAATTCTCTCTCTCTTTCTCCTATTGCTCCCTCCTTTACAGCGGCCATTACTGTTTACATTTGGCGGCTCTCTATTAACGGTTAAAAAAAATAATAAAATTGTTTAATTTTAATTTTCTAGCTCGAGAAGTATTCGACAAATGCTACCGAAAAGGCAAACTGTTAGGAAAAGGCGGCTTCGGCATTGTTTACGCCGGTGTTCGAGTCCGAGATAATTTATCGGTAGGTTTTGGCCTCCATTTTTAAATGGACCTTATATAAATAAAATAATAATAATAAAACGTTGAACTCTTGTATTTATTTAAATTTTTTTTTCTTTCTCATGCTATAGGTGGCTATTAAATTCATACCCAAAGACAAAATTTCCGATTGGGCCCAGGTGAGCTTTCATTCAAAAAAATTTTTTTTATTTTTTTTTTTCAAATATTTGTATGAGAGAATTCGTTGGGAGAAAAATTGGAGGGAAAAAAAAAATAGAGAAGGGGCTCTTTTCTCCCTTCTCACAACAATGAATTCTTTTGAACAAGAAAAAGGGACCTTTTAAAACTGGTTTTCTCGGTCGTTTTTCCCAAACTTTTTTTTCTATGAATTTCTTTTTGAATGAAGTTTGAGAGAAGAAGAAGAGGGGGGAGTTCGGTCCCCTGTTCCTTTCATTTCTTGGGCTTTTCTTTTCCCCCCCTCAAAGTCCATACCATACAGTATTATTATATCGGGGAAAAACGAACGCACGTGCGGCCTACTTGCTTTGTTGTTGTCATTCGACATTTTTACTTTGCACTAAAAAAAAATAATAATAATAAAATAAAATAACCGTCGTTGCCGTTAGTGATATCTAACACTGCTCCAGTCGTAAAACTGTTTGAAATTTGAACTGCGCTTGAAAAGTTTATTGGAGAAAAATTTAAAAATAAAAAAGGTTCAAAGTGCCGGAGTTATGTGTGTGTTTTTTATAATATATTAGAGAAATGTAGTACGTGTAATTTGAATTGATATGCACGATTTGTTATGTAATTTGAATGATTAGCGAGATATGTCGCCTTAGATTTAAAAGTTTTTATTTCTTTTTTTTTTTTATTATTTAAATGGAAAGACCTAAATACCGATCATATAGAGAAATAATAAAATAGGGGAGGAAAAATTGTTGTTTTTTTTTACTACTACTACTGTGTTTACATTTTGATTGGCTGGCGAACGGAGAGAAAATATTTTTCAGAGGAACAAATAATTTTAGGTCAAAAAGAAAAAAATTTTTTTTTTTATATATTTATATATCTGTTTTCGTAGAAAAAAAAAATGAAATATTTTTGAGGTCGAGTCGTTAGTTTGTTTCCTATTACACTTCTTTTATTTCTTCTTAGTGCATTGAATTATGTAGGAGTGCTCAGTTACCACATCGCGAAAAATATAAACAAAACACACGCGCATGCGCTTTGCAAAAAAAAAAAATTTAAATTTTTAAAAATTATTCTCAAGAAAAAAAAAAAGTAAACAAAAATTAAGAACAAAAAAAAAAATCGCGTGTTATTTAACCGATTGATAAGCGTTAAAAGATGGGGTTATAAGAGAGAGATGGGGCGGGGTTGAAACTTGAGCCCCGGATATTATTATTTACATAAGCGGATAGAATCCAAAGGTGGCGGTGCAATTAGGTGATATATAGCTCAGGCTTTTTTTTTTTTTTGATTTCATTTGGCGCCAATCTTATCAACTAAAATACAACAAAAAAAAAGTCTATACAATGTAAACCAGCGCTATAATAAAAGCGTAATTCATATTTGTTTAATTCTATTTTCTAATAATAATAATCGAGCGTAATCCTGGCCGAGATAACATAGAAAATTGTCAAGGGAGATAGCAGAATGTAATATTAAATTTTAAACAAGGAAGAAGCGCGAGTACATTAGGGATAGTGAAAGAGAGAGAGAGAGAGAGGGAGGGATAACATTATGGACGCCATTTTGAATTGATATTGATTGAAAGCGACCTTCTCCGCTATTGGCTCCACTTTTTGTTACTCCCCCGCGCAAGGAAACATTATTTTTTCCCCCCTATTCCTTCTATCTCGATAGCGACATATCCGCATTCGGATTGGAATTAATTAAAAATAATATCAGGTGCGAAATTTCTTAAATTCTACTTACTCGAAGAGTGATGCAAAAATCGTCATCGAAATTTTAGCTTAAATTTCAACAATTAAATTAAATTTGGAAGGAGTTTTGTCTGGGAAAGCTCTGGGGGTGTTAGCTAAGAAGAGGGGGGGGGGGGGGGTTATAGGTTAGGTCCCTGGTAAAAGCTGAAAATGATAGCCCCCTTCTTTCTCTTTCCTTTTAAAATGCCGCATCGCGCACTGGATTTGGCCGCTTGCCAATCTATCTATCTCTCAATCCCCGCCCACTCTCTCCCGGAGAGTCTTTAGTACACTCTGGTGACGTCACCCCCTTCTCCCTGCCGCCATCCATGTTGTGCGCTTCACCTTCAAACCAACGCACACCCACTACTACGCTGACGTCATCGATTGCAGACGTTTGCGCATTGAATCGCTTAGGGAGACCTTGCTTAGCTTTTCAAAATCTTTAAGCTTAATAAAATTAAATAAATAATAAAATAAAATAAAAAAAAAAAGAAATGGTGGTTTGATCCTCCCTCTGTGGAAACTTAAAAAAGGTTTTGGAAGAATAAATTTTAATACATTCAGCCTTTGTTAATTATTATTGCGCACGCGTCATTACATTTTTCTTCTCGCCGTAGAGACGAAAAAATGCTGACTCGACACAAAAAAAAAATAATAATAATGAAACCTCGACTGTTTTTATGGTAACCTTAACATTTTTCATGGCTATTCCCTTGTTTTAAATCATTAAAAATATCTCTAGTCTTTTTTTTTTTACTCCATTAAATAATTGGGTTTTAAAAGGTTCCTTTTTTTATACAGGAGAAAAATCATGTGTTAAAAAATGCTTAATAAAAAACTAATTAAATGTTTTTTTTGTTGTTGTTGTTTTTAGTTAAATAATCGACGCGTTCCGTTGGAAATCTGTTTGCTCCACGAAGTCGCGCACATTCCAGGCGTCATCAAGGCGTTAGATTTTTTCGAATTTTTGAACGATTTCGTGATCGTGATGGAACGACCGGAACCGGTGAAAGACTTGTTCGATTTTATCACCGAACGCGGAATTTTGGACGAGAGTGTGGCGCGAAATTTTTTCCGACAATTAGTGGACACTTTGATTCAGTGTCAACGCGCCGGCGTAGTGCACCGAGACATTAAGGACGAGAACGTGTTAGTGGACTTGAAAACTCACCAGGTCAAACTCATCGATTTCGGTTCAGGAGCCTACCTCAAGGATAGCGTATACACGGATTTCGATGGTAAAAACATTCAAAAATTCTTTTTATTTTTATTTATATTTATTTTTATGATTATCGCTTTTCTCGAGAAATTCAATTTCAACGCCTCTCTATACTCGTAGGAAAGGGACCGTAGATTTATGGTTTTTCAAAGTATTGGGGGAAATAATATCGTGTATAGGAGCGAACCCAGAGAAGTGTTGGGAGGGGGAGAAGGATGGAATTGTATTTATCTTTTAATGGCAGTTAGACTTTCAAACTGATTTTAATAGCCCCAATCCAACCCTCCACCCACACACATACTCCGAAGCAGCTTTATAATGCCAAAGTTTACGCTTTTACGCATGCGCCGTTTTGGATAATAATGCACGCAACTGTTGCGTCGTCGTACTCTACGGGAAGAATCAAAAAGCGTTGCCACGATGACATATCATATCAAACGCCCGCGTAATATTTGCTTAAACTCACGTGCGTACCTCAAAAAAAAAACAAAACGCAGTAACCACGTGATGATCCAATAAAACAGGTATTAATATGAAAGATGTGGTATTTACTGCTGGTAACCCAGTCGCCCGCCATCTGCAGAGCCAGCCGCACATTTGTTGACTGTAGTTAACAGTTACAGTAGTTGCATTGACGTCAATGGAAGCCCGATATTATTCCAAATGTTTGATGTATGGAAGGGAGAGAGAGAGGGATAGAAAAAAATTTGGGTTTGGAGATAATTTATTTTTAAAGGTGACTTTTAGGAACTTGAGCTAATCGATATTCCCTTGGAGGCCCCTTCATGTGTACATTGAGAATGGTGACGGTTTTTTTTGTCAGATTTATAACTCGTGGTACTCGTTTCGAGTTGTTTATTGACCTTACTTTTTTTTTTTTTTTTTTGCCCTGTTTTTATTGTAATGTGGTGCGTGTCACAGTCCATTTAATATTTTGGACGGTGCCGTGTGTTGGCGATTTAATGACTAACACGTGAGTGAAATCCCCCCACTACATGTATTAATTTTGGAAACGCTTCTAATTAGGGCTCGAGGGTCGTAAATTAAGGCCTCAAAATGACAATTATTATTAGGCGAAAGACATTCCTTGAAACGTTAACGTGGATCAGGGCTTTTAAGTTCAGGAAAGGTCACGTTATGGTTTTTGCGGTAGGTGTGGTCAATCGAGCGTGAGCTTTGTTGTTTTGAAACATTTTTTTTTTTGAAAGCAGACGATCTTTTAATATGTCTGGGTAACGAGACATAAGGTTGTTTTTTTTTTTAAAGCGCGTAACAGATTATGCTATGTTAACGCAGCACGCTCGGATGTCTAAAATTAGAAATTATATTACGAGACATTTAAAAAAAAAACAAAAAATTCTTTTCTTTTCCCCCGGTTTTTTTCTTCTATGGGATAATACAACTTATCTATATTTGATGTTCCGACGTCTCGTCTCGTTTTTTTTTTTTTTTTTTTAATTTTAAAAAAAGAAAATGTAATCAATTCCGGCTTTGTAAAAAAAAAAAATTAATGCTTTATGAGCTTGTTTTTATTATTCGCTTACGAATTGAGATTTTAATCAATTTAAATTTGATGCAAACTCTTGGTAGGAATTTAAATTGCCGCTAATGCTACGTCTGGCCCGCTCGACTTTGATCCCACTTTTTCTTCTCCTCCTTCCCCAAAAATTAAGCATTGGCCGATTAAAATCTGAACGGCGTGGGGTTATGATAATATTGAATAGTATCCCGCAGACGATGATAATAACCGTTCATCAGGATGTAAAAATGTATAATGGTTCAAAACAGAAAAAAAAACTCGGCGGAAAAATAATTAGAAATGGCGGCTGATCGTATGTTCACGTTTTTTTTTTTTTTTAATTATTATCGAATTATGATAATAATTATTGCAATTAATTAGTAGCCAGTTAATTTATAGGCTGTAGGGTAGAAAATAATTATTATAGTGTTAATAAGGGGGGAAAACCCCGATTATTTTTTAATCGAGAGATAATAATAATTAAAAAAAAAAAAAGGACAGGAATTATCTCGTGACAAGATGGATTCCGCATGCGCCAGTGGAAGATAAGTGACTATTAGATTTCCGTAAATAGTAACTTCTTTTTTTTTTGTTGAAAAAATGGTCTTTTTTGTTTCGACTCTCTCTCGAACAACCTTGTTAATCGCGCTTGGGAAGGATTGTAAACAGAAAAAGAAAAGAAACGGAAGATCGTTACAATGTTGCCAGACGAAATGCCCTAGATGAGGAAGTGGAGAGAAGGAAAAAAAAGAGATGTTAAGAGATGAGACTGTAGTCATATCCTAAATAGCAAATTGGTAGCAATTTTGTTACGGGAGGGAAGAGGGATTAGCAGTTGAGCCGCCTGCGCGATGGATGGGAAAAATATTTTGGATTCAATTTTTGTCATTATTGGGTGCCTTCCAAGGTTGTACATCTTTTTCGTCTGCTGCTCCTGCTCCGCTGTCATCTTTTCTTTTTTCTTTTTTTTTTTTAAATTTAGAAAATTCTCTTTTTTTGTTTTTTTTTATCTTAATCTGGCCGAGCGACAAAGACGACGGCGGCAGTGGCTAATTTGGACTTATTTAAGCATTTCTCTCTCTCTCTCTATTTTTTTTTTTTTTGTTGTCTCAATTTGGCGCGAAGACGTTTGCCAAAAATATATTCTTTTTTTCTTTTCTTCAAACGCCGTAATAATACATACACCTTTAGTCTCGTGCGGTGATAACTCACTAAAAATACTCAAAGAATCACCGAGAGATAGAGAGAAAAATCAAAATGGCGCGTTTGTGGGAAGTTAAAATAATATAGAGAAAATGAGTGTATAATTTTATTAACTACCGGTATGTTTTGATAAGTTGTACACGGTGTGTTGTTGTTGTTATTGTGGAGAAGACGGAAGTTCAAAATCGTCCGAATCGATGAATTCGTTTTTTTTTTTGTCTTTCGACTCCCATTCAATTTTTGTTGGTGTGCGTAATAGAAGTTTCACATGACACTATATATCCGGCTGGCTCATCATTGCGTCACGGACTTTTCAATTAATTCATAGTATTAATGCGCATGTAGTACGAGCGCCTGACTTTAAAAGCCTAGTTGACGTCAGAGCGAGCAATTATTATTACGAGAGAGAGAGAGAAATCGATATTTCTCGGACCAAGATTATATTTCTTTCCATGAACTTAATTGGAAAATTTATTTTATTTTTATAATAATAAATATAAAAATATCTTTTATAAAATAGAAGGAAGGGGGGGGGGAGAAATAAAAGTATCGAACACGTGAACAGGAAGTGATTATCGATTTGCCAGGCGTGCGTAATAGGTGTTAGGTGAGAAAACGCTATTGCCTATTTTCAATCCAATTAAAAAGTAATGATAAAAGTCTAGTAAAAGTAATCCATACGTGTGTTATTTTTCATACTCGTGTGTTTTGGGTCTCTTTTCATTTTCACTCTCTCTAGATAATAATCGGTCGCCATGATAACGTAAATAAACACAAGCACGTGTTTGCGTGTGTCAGCTTGACTGGTTAGAGAGGCAAAAAAAAATAATAATAATAAAAGAGAAGAGAGAGAGAGAAAAAAAAAAAAAACACAGCGTAGATATGGTAGATAAAATGGAAATAATAGAAGAAAAATGGCGCGTACTGAGGGGAAAAGTAGGTCAGCTTACACAACAACAGCAGCCGTAGTTATAGCTAGAGTAGGAGAAGGAATTTAGGACAATATCCTTCGATTGCGGCCAACGTTTGTTATTGTTATTAATTTTTTTTTATATACTGTATATATTTTTTGTGCGTTAATGCGTTTCTATGCTAACTAGTAAAACGATGACGGCGGCGGCGGTGAGTTTGTTTTGGTGCGGGGGCATAACCATGGAGAAGTAAGGCAAGGGGGGGGGGGGTTTGGTTTGTTTCGGAAGTGAAAATTGATAAATAAAAACACAGTTTTTTTTTTATTATCGAGCTATCCCCCCCGTAATGTTATTCTAGGTATTAAAAATGGCGGATGATTGAAACGCCGAGGCATCTCCCCCCCCCCCATCCCTCTGTTGGCTGCAGATTGAGAGGCGTGGCTTTTGACCTCCATATTCAGAGCAGATGTATTGAAAAAAAAATAATAAAGTCACGTGGACTTGTTATCATCGTCAAATAATACGGCGCATGCGTATTTATCGTCAAGGATCTGCGTGTTTATATCAAACGTAAACATGTTGACGTTTTACCCGAATCAAATCGATTTTTATTTTTTTGTATCTCCCCCCACCCTTTCGTCTTGGGTTTCTTTTTTTTTTTGGCGAGCTCTTACAATTACTATTATATTATAAAAGAAGGAAATTTTGAAAACAAATTTTTTAAGCTTACCGTTTTTTTTTTTTTATGTTGTTGAAAATGTTTGGGGCCTTTTTCGTTCTTTAATTCTGTAAATGAAAAAGAAAAAAAAATTTCAATATTAATTTTTTGTTATTGTTTGTTTTTTTAAATAGGAACTCGTGTATACAGTCCACCAGAATGGATTCGATACAGTCGATATCACGGCAAACCGGCGACCGTATGGTCTTTGGGAATCTTATTGTTCGATATGGTGTGCGGAGATATTCCGTTCGAACACGACGATCAAATTATGAAAGCCGAAATTCATTTTCGAAATAGAACCTCAGCTGGTAAGTCTCAAAAAAAAAAATAATAATAATGGTTGAAAAGTGGAATTTTCTAATTTCGTGTATTATTTTTGTGAACGCGTAGAATGTCAAGATTTGATAAGAAAGTGTCTTCACGTGACCGCTTGCAATCGACCCTCGCTGGAAGAGATTTTACATCATCCGTGGATGAGCATGAAATTGGAAAGTCCAACGGTTTCCGATCATTCTCAACATTCAACCAACGTTCGACACTCGTCTTTCGATCAACAGTCGTTCGATAAGACAAGCACTTCCAGTCAAGAATCCAGTTGATGTAGGAGATTTATTTTAGTTTTTAATTAAGTAATTGTTAGGGAATTAAGTAAAAAAAAAAATTTTTTTTTAAAAATACATAAGAAATTTTTTAAAAAAAAAAATTAATTTTTTTTTAGTCGGGAAATTTTTCAATTTTTTTTTTTTTTGCGCCCATTTTCATTTTTAAGTTCATCTTTTTCGATTATTTAATATAATAATTAAAAAAAAAAATAATTAGAAAATTTCCCTACTTTTTTCTCTCAAACTCTCTCTCTCTCACTGACCATTGTCATTTGTAAATAGTTCCTCCCCCATCGAATGTAAATTAATTTTCATCTCATTGAAACACATGTACAGAGACCAATGAGTGTTTGATGTCACACAATGGCAGGAGAGAGATGATTAGTAAATTAAAATTATTATAAATATATATATATAAAAAAAAATAAGAAAAGTGTTCGTAGAAAATAATATTATTCATTTGTACATGTCACATAGGAATAAACAACTCGCAAAAAAATCTTTTTTTATTATTATTATTATTTAAAAAATGCGTTTTTCACATCACCAAAAAATTTATTATTATTATGAAAAAAAAGGTTGTGTAGCTTAGAAAATAATTTAAAAAAAAATAAATAATAAAAAATGTGTTTTTTTTTTTAATTTATTTTTATTTTTTATTCGTGCGTGTTTCTTCCTATGTAAATTTTTAAATGTGTGGATAAGATTATTGTTTGGGGGTTTTTTTGGGAAGCGCAAAAAGTATACATTTTTCCGAGAGAAAATTGAAAAGCGGAAATAAGAAATTGACGATTACTGCCATGTTGAAAAGTTGTTGAATATAATATTTTTTTTTTAATTTTTTGCGTGTCGAAATTTTTTGGGAACGAAGAGCCATCTGTTTGCTACCGCGAGTTTAGAATTTTTTTATTTAAGAGTATTTAATATACAGTAGTCGGAAGAGAAAAAAAAAAGGGATGGCCGAGCTTAGAGATGCAAACATGGCGGGAGTAAAAAAAAAATTGTTGACCGGAGATATAAATAAGAGAGGTTCTACCCACCCCAAAATGAGGACCAATAACATATAAAATACTGTTTTTTTTTCCCCCCACCCCTTCGTTTTTTTAATTTAATTTTTTTAAAAAAAGAGATGTAATGTAACATGATGATGATGATGTGTCGACACATTTCTGCTCAATTTGTGTGTGTGTGTTTTGTGACGTTTTATATATTATAATAATACTGAATTGTATATAAATAGGTTCGCTATATAAATAAAAATTTCACATGTTTAAAAAAAATATATATATATATAAAAAAATATACATTATTATAATATTTGGTACCCTACGTGTGTCGAAAATGTTAGACAGAGACCGGAAGAAGAAAGAAAAAAAAAACGGTTATTTTCCCTTTTTTCTTTAAAAAAAAAAAAAAAAAAATAGCAACATTTTAAACGTTTCCACACGTGTATTTTTATTATTTTATATTCGACCCCATTTGTTTTTTTGCTTACGAAACGCACACTTATTGAGCGCAACACGCACGCGCAGTATAGGAAGTGAGTGGTTGAGGGGGGATTCGTAAAGATTGTTACGGTTGCTGTGAGTGAAATTCTTAAAAGAGTAAGGAGGATACCCCCTATCCTCCCCTCGTGCGACGTATACGATATACCGAAACAATCTTTTACACCCCCGCCATCACCTCAAATTAACAAGTTATTAGCTTTTTTAAAACCGGAAATCAAAAAAAAAAAAATTATTTCATTCCTTTTTTTTTTTTTTCTTTCAAAAAACAAAAATTTCGTAAAAATCATCATTATCGATGTTTTGGATTATTTTGTTGTTTTGAAAAAAAAAAAAGATAGAAAAATTAATGTTTGCGTATAATAATAATTAATCATAAAGGTGTGAACTCTCCTGGAAGTTAATGAATCACACAAATGAGAGAGAGATGAGGGTTGATGAACTTTTCTATCTCTCTCTCTCCTATATGTGGTCGATGGTCACCTACACACAACAATTTTAAGTTGATTTTTGGGGTGTGGCCCTCTCAAACATTTTTTTTTAATGCTTTTTTATTTCGGGATTGACAAGTGTAGGCTACGTATAACTCCCCCCTCCACCCACCATTTAACCCCCACACACACAAATATGCTTTTTTCTTCTGTTAAATGGTTTTTTTTTGCTTAAAAATTTGGAGCTTTTTGTATTTTTTTTTTATCTTTCCCCACAGTTAATATCCATAATAATAATATTCATGCCACGTGTGTGTTGCCTCCTCCTCTCTTTTAATTTTCTCCGGATATTACACTTCCTCTCTTAATAATGTTTAGCGGTTAAATGATTGAGCGTAGGAAAAATAATTATTCACACATTTTTTTTTTGTCACTCGTTCACGTAACGATTTAATTAATAAGCGAGGGGAATTATTTATTAGGCCTACATTTTTGTTTCTGTTTTTTGAGTATGTGTGTATGTTTACGCGTCGCGGGATGAATTGTAAAAATATGTATTATGATGAAGAGTAGTAGGAAAGAAAGAAAAAAAAAACTGAAAAGGACATTATCAATGCAAAATGATTAAATTATTAGGAGAAACAAAAATTTTTTTTAAAAAAAAGGTGTAAGGAAAATATTTTTTTAAATTTTATTTTTTTTTTTTTTGGAGATAAAAAAAATTTTAATTAAAAAAAAAGCTCATTAAAATTATTATTATATGGAGGAAAGAAATTTTTTTTAAGCCAAATTTTTATGTTATTTTATAATAATTATTATTGATGATAATTTTTTTTATTATTAGTCAAAATAAAAAAAAAAATAACTATTTTGAAGAAGAAAAAATGTTATGTTCCTTGTTTTTTTTTTATCTCTAAAAATCACACATTCTAAGCTTCCCTTATTTTTATTATTGTCTGGGACTCATTTTGTATATAAAAAAAAAACTCCAATTCGCATTCATTTTCATTTTATTTATTCGATGTATAAAGAAAGAAAGGATTAAAAATAATAAAAACTAAAACTAAAAAAATTCCACGAATATTGTGAAAAAAAAAATCCCGAACGAGCGAAATTTTATTTAAATAAATAAAAATAATTTTAATTAAAAAAAAAAACTCCGTTTGATGTTCTCTAGTCAAAATGTATTGTGTTACCGTAAATGTATTGGAGGAAAGCGCGAAAAAAAAAAAACTACATCAAAACGTGTAAATAAAATAAAATTATGTAAAAAATATCCCAAAAAAAAATTTTCAATTTCGAATTTTATTTTAATTTAATTTTTTTTAAAAAAAAGGTTAACACGAAAATTATTTTTCTATTATAATTTAAAAGTACATTTAATTATTATATATATTTTTTTTTAATAAATAAAAGTAGTTGATATGAATTTTGCTCGTTCGGGAAAAAAAATCTTATTGATAGTTCCTTAACATTATTTAACAAAGTAAAACTCCTGGGACTTTTTCTCTCAACACCCAGTGTGTGTCCCCAACGCGAATGTTCCCCCTCCTTTCCCTTTTGGTGAGAAAAAGCGGGAGTTTTCTTTAGCCATTATTATTTAAATCAACATTTTCCTTACACCGAAACTTAAAATTTATTCATATTATTATTATATTACTATTGTAAGGTTTTCTCTCTCTCTTTTTTTTTTTTTTTACATTATTAGTCTCTCGAAAATATATTTTAAAAAAAATAATAATACTTGTATAATGTAAAACGAGTCCTTCTTTATAATTTATTTCGACACTTTTTTTTTAATTATTATTTATTATTATTACGCGTAAAAAAATTTTGTCAATGGCGTTTTTGTTCAGGGTTTGAGAGACAAAACAAAATATAAATACATATAAAAAAAAAGTGTTGAATTTATTTATTATCAATATTGATTTTCTTTGCTCTTTATTTTTTATTACTCGTGTTATTCGTTTGTTGACATTTTTTCAAGAAAATTCTGTAGAAAAAAAAAAAAAAAAAAAATGGCGATTGAAAGGACATTTAGAAAAAAAAGCCCCCTGCCCCTCATAAGGTATAGTTGCTGAACTCTCTACCCAAAAAAAAAAAAATTAAATTATTAGAGTTTTCATGTAATAATAATCTATCCTCACAATAACTCAAAGAATAATCAGAATTAATATACTTGTGCCGAAGTATATAGAAAATATGAATGTATAAAAAAAAACAACAATGTCCCAACGTTTCGCATTTTGAAAAAAAATTGTATTTTTTATTAAAAAGTATGAAAAAAAAAGTGACGAGAAAAAAAATAATAATAATAATAATGAAAAAAAAAATAATAAAAATCTCGCCCACAATATTATTATAAAAACGATGATAAATGCAACATGTTCATTTGTTAAATAAACTTTATATAATATGCTTAAAAAATCATTTGGTCTTTTTCGTCTTATTTATTCGTGTTATTAATTAATTTTGGGGGATTCTGGGAGAGGGTGGTATTTATTGGGAACCTCGACTAGTCTGCTACATGTACAACTAAGTGGCTGCACCAGTTTAGCCTAATAATAATTCTTCGGTGCGGTTATGGTAAGTTTGGATAACCGGATTTTCAACTCTTTCTCTACACATACGTTCACGGAAATGTAGACCAATAGGTAAGTTTGTCTTTTTTTTCTTTTCTTCTCTCGATTAAAAAAATTTTTATAATTTATTTTACTTTTTAAAGTTGCTTTTTGATGTTTGAAAAATCTCATTTGATCTAAATTTCGCTTTACGCTGAACACGGCTTAGGCAAATATGTAATACAAATGGTTAAGACACGCAGTTTTGAAAAATATAGGGTTTAAAATAAAGTTTGTTCATTTTCTTAAACGTTGATTTAATATTTCTAATACATGTAATTATGTTAACTTTCCTTAAAAAAATAGTTAACTTTCCTTAAAAAAAATAGTTACCTTTCTAAATAAAAATACTCTAGTTCTCGTATTTTGTGGACTTTTGCGGAGGATAAGCTTCACCCCAAATATAAA
>JAQGAZ010001189.1:0-34644 GCA_034692225.1 Polydesmus complanatus | reverse complement strand
AACAAACAAAATAATGATTTAACATGTTTCTAACAAACAAAATAATGATTTGAAATGTTTCTAACAAACAAAATAATGATTTGAAATGTTTCTAACAAACAAAATAATGATTTGATATGTTTCTAGCAAACAAAAAAACGATTTAAAATGTTTCTAACAAACAAAATAACAACTTGAAATGTTTCTAACAAACAAAATAATGATTTAAAATGTTTCTAGCAGCAAAAATAATAATTTTACATGTTTCTAGCAAACAAAACAATGATTTAAAATGTTTCTAACAAACAAAATAATAATTTGAAATGCTTCTAACAAACAAAATAATGATTTGAAATGTTTGTAGCAGCAAAAATAATGTTTGATACGTTATATAGCATGTTATCAGCACGTTCATTTTGCTTTCAGAATCATGTACCGGTAACATATAAATAGCTCTATATTTTTGAGATTATTGTGAGAAACGGAAGTTACGTGAGTCCTTGAAGGCGGTGAGTACGAGGCGGAAGGCGTTTCCCACCGGAACCCATCCGTCCGTGACGTACTTGAGAGTGACGGAAGTGGTGGAGGTAAAGATGGGCGCTACGTCACGCTCGTTGTTTCCGCACGAGTACTTGGCCTGCAAAAAAAGGAAAAAGAAGAGACGGGTGAGAAGAGAGATAACCGGCTGCCCCGAGGGAGTATGTAAGGCCCGTAGGGATGGAGGGGCGCATATATACCTTGTAAGAGCCAAAGGCGTGGGCCCCGTCGTAGATGTAGAGGTTGGCGTTGCAGTCGAGTTGCAGCTGCTCGAAGCGCAACATGAACTTCTGCAGAACCGAATCCGTTTGGAACGTGATGACGCAATCCAAGTTGTTCTCGTTGTTGGACGTCAGCACAGCGCCATCTATCGTCTTGTACAGCTGCTGGGAGCGCTTCCGGTGGCACAACGTAGCGATATGATCTAAGCCAGGAAACGAAAAATAATTGATATTAAAAAAAAATGTTTTTAAAATAAAAATAAAATTATTAGAAAAAAAAAAAATTATTAGAAAAATAAATCAATAAACTCGATATTTCTTCATAAAAATCGATTATTCCAAACATTAATACGCTGCATGAAACAACTCAATATTTATTTTTTGATATTAATTTTAATAATTATTAAAAATCGATCGCTATTGTTTTGAAAAAAAAAAAATCCAATAATAAAAAAATTATAAACCAGAGATATAAAATAAAATCGAAAATCAATACCATTAAGGTTAATAGAAAAATAATAAATACAGTAAGTAGATCTTTTATTTACAATTTTTAACATTCCTGCAAATCGTAGAAATTGCTAAAAGATTTGATGAAACGAGAGCAGCGAACGCAGCGAGTGAGCAGCATTCGAAAAGAAAAGCCAGTAATAAAAATGTCGTAAACACTGATGGAGATAACGAAAAATAAAAAGATGGGAAAGAGATAAAGATGAACTAGAGATGAACTAGAGATGGAAGAAGAGTGATGGGAGAATGAGAAAAATACTAAGTGAGAGTAGAGTAAGGAGCTCCAGGCAGAGTGATGGAGTAAGAAGAACCAGAGTGATGGAGAGACAGTGAAGGAGACAGAATGATGGAGATGGAAAAAGATGTTTAAAAATTATTTATGATTTTCCCTCTTCTTTTTTTTTTTTTTTTCTTATTAATTTTTTATAGGCCGCGAGCGGAAGCAGGTGTAGGAGGAGAGAGAGAGGTTTAAGGGTAGGGATAGGAGTGGTAGTAGGGGTGGGAGAGGGATTTGATCTGAGGTGTGCCTCGTCATTCGCTATCAATTCCAGAACGATGCGATGGATAAAGATTTTCATTTTACACCAATTCTATTTCATTTCGATGACTCACCACCCACCGCACCTTAAGCCCCACCCACCCCCTCCCCTCTCGTATATAGAGAAAGATATATGACTGTAGAGGGAAAGAGGGAACGAGGGAGGGAGAGAGAGAGGGAGAGGAAGAGAGGAGAGGATTAAATGACCATTTCAAATCATCTCCACCTTTTATTTCTCTCTCTCCCCAACAAATATAAAAACATATTTCTTCCTATAAAATAGGCTTTTATTTCCTTTTCCTCGCTCTTCCTCTCCCCCTCTCCCTCTCTCACTCGGTCGATCCATCATAAAGCCTCCTGCTGCTGGATACTCCACACGCCATCCACCAGAGGGAGCAGCCAGCGCAAACCGCAGCAACACTCTTCAAAACTCCTGTTTATTATTTTCAACCCACTTCCTCTCTCTGTTACTACCTCTCACCTTGCCTTTCCCCTCTTCCTTTTTACAATCAATTTCTCATATGCACTCCTTCTCTCCACTACATCCCGTAGGCCTACTTTCATTCCATCACTCTCTCTCTCTTTCAACAAACTTGGTTAACCACTCACTTTTTCGTTTTCAATAACTCTAAACTGTACCTTTCTCGTAATCACTCTTTTGTTGAAGCAATCACTCTGCAGCTCTCTCATTTAACCCCTTACTCTCTCCTGTTCACCCTAACTCTCTCTCTAAATTACTCTACATCAAAATTTCGCTTTCTCACTCTTTTTTCTTAACCACTCACTCTCTATACTGTAAAATAATAATATTTTCAGCCTTTCTCATAGATCCGTCATTCACTTAAACCTACGTCACTCCTATCTCTCAATCACTCACTCTTCATTTGAAATTGGATTAAAATTTAATTTATAGGTCAAAATAGAAATTGAATTGGGAGCGAGAGAGAGAGAAGGAGCTTCAAATGTTCATTTTAATTAGGGAGATGTAATTAAATCAATTACTGCACTTAATATTGAAAATGCAGGTACGACAAGAAATGCGCATGCGCAAAATAAATTCTATCCTAAAGAAAAAAATCTATTATGTTAAAAGATAATTAAATAAAAATGAAACTCAATCTTTGCTTTTTTTTTTTTTATTTGGCGAGTGACATTCTCTCTCTCTCTTCCCCTCCGCCTCTCTCTCTCGTAATAAAAATCTAATAAAAAAAATTTAAATTAACATTCTTGTAAATTGTTTATTTAATAGCAGCGCCCTCTATCGATCGTAAAAAAAAATGATCATAATAGAAAACGGAAATCATCCGCCTCGCAGCTGATAAGCCTCATCACTCCCACACCACTCCACTATACTATACCTCTCCCTAACACCCCACAAGAACATTCCTCAGCTAATTCGCACTTCCTCTTTTTATCTCTCTCTCAGCATCACTCTGCCTGCATCTCTATCACTCTTACTCCATCTCCCTCGATACACTAAACGTCTATCTCTGCTTACAGCATCTCGATCACTCTATAAACTTATTTGTCACTCCCTAATTACAATCACTCTTAGCATCATTCTGTCTTCACTCTTTCTGCTTCTCTTGCTCTCACAAAACACTCTTCGTCTCAAATGCATCTCTCCCACTCTCCTAGAGCATCCTTCTGGCGTCACTCTCTCTGTGTCAGCTGCTAATCACTCTTACCCTCCCCCTCCTTTATTCTCTCCGAGCATCGTTCTGCCCGCTTGCATCACTCCCTCCCTCTCTCTTTCACTCTCCTCAACCACATATTTGAATAGAAATGGCCGAATTATTCAAATATCAAAATATCAGAGATAATTAAAAATTTGTTTATCACGTGGAACACGCGGTCGCTCGCTCTCTCTCTCTCACTCAGCGCCATCTGCTGGTGACGTACGTGCGTACACATACAGTAAGAGTGAAGGAGAGAGAGAGAGAAGCTGTGATTGCGCATGCGTACGTGCGCTGAGCTCGGGAATTCAATTATTAGCTTTGACAATTCTTTAAAATTGTGATCGATCGGTGAGTGAGAGAGAGAGAGAGAAAGAGAGGGGCAGGTGGGTTAAAAGTGAGGGAGCTCCGCCCACTCCCAAATGACGTCACCAAATGTGCAAACATTTGCAAAACTGCCTATCAAAATGGCTGCTCGCTTTTTTTTTTTCCTCTCTCGTCCTTTTTTGTGCATCACTAGCCACACTTCAACTTTTATGACAGAGATATATGCGTTGTGGGGGAGTGGTGGTAGAGAGAGGAGGTGCCTTAGGGGGTGCCGAAGGGCTGTAAAAAATAACCCCCTTTTGAAAATAAATGAGGGTCAGAGGTGAAGAATGACATTCGATGACGTCATCGACCTCGTTCGATAAGAAGAATTCCCGTTCAACCGGATGTTCATCGATCAATCCAAATCCTTCTACATGTATATTATGGATAAAATTAATGCACATTTTTTTTAACCCCCTCCCCCCCCCCCCCCATTTTTTTTTCCATCCCTAAACTTTTCCAAGTGGACTTTTAAGTGTGGCGCCTGCTGAAGAGGAGAGAGTAATGAACGGCGTCTGTCTGTCTGCTCGCATTCAAAATGAATACAATTCGGCGCTTTCAACTTTTTTTTTTTTACAATTTAATTTATAAAATGTGTAAATAAATTAAGACTGGAAATTTAGTGCACTTAAAATCTGTTTTGAAATTATGACTGTCTGTGAGATAAATTTTTATTATGACGAAAAGAAATCAATTAATGACGAAAATTAGGAAAATTACACAAGTGTTCACTAAAATTACAAAAGTTATTGATAAAATTATTGCGAAAATGTCAACAAAAAGCACTAAATTGATTACTAAAATTAGGAAATTAACGACTAGAATTGTCAAACGACCGCAAAAAATACTAAATTGAGGACTAAAATATGGATTTATAGACTAAAAATGCCGAAAATGACCACTAAAATTAAAAACAAATTGTGAAAACGACTAAAAGCAATAAATTGATTACTAAAATACGAAATTAACGACTAGATTTGTCAAAACAACCACTAAAAACACTAAATTAAGGACTAAAACAAAGATGTATAGACTAAAAATGGCAAAATTAGCCACTAAAATTACAAAGACGATCACTAAAAATACCTAAAAATCACTAAAATTGTGAACGCGACGCTTAAGATTACAAAAGTGACGACTAAAATGCGAAATTTACACGGAAATTTACTAAAACGATCACTAAAATTTCGAAATTAACGACTGAAAACTAAGATATTAACCACTAAAAATTATTCCAAAAGCACTACGGTAACTAAAATTACTAATAAAAAAATAATGACATTCCAACCACGCTTCCGGTTCCTTTTCTTTTAGTAATAGCAAAACAACAACAACGCAGTTCCGGTAGTTAAAATCGCTCTCCTCCTAACTAAATCCCCTTAGAGGGCGTGGTTTGTGGTGGGGGGCGGACCTAAACCCAATGGCGTGTGCGGAAAGGATTAAGCGTGACGTCACTCTCACCTCGTTAATAACAAATTTCAACTTTTCCTTACGCTATAATAATATCATACATTATAATACACGTAGTGTGGGTGGCCATATAACCTCCAGGAGGAGGAGGAGCTCCATCCACAGGGATCGATAACCCACTCCCACTCCCACCCACCAACACACGCGCCACCTGGTGACCGCTCAAACCAACTCTTACCAAAAAAAAAAATCCTAAACATAAAAAAAAATCAATAATTATAATAATAATAAACAGGAAAAATTTCGCAGGTTAAAGAAAAAAAAATGGAGAGAGAGTTTGCGTAGAATTAAACCTGAAAAGGCGGCGTAAACGTTAAAAGTATATAATATTATTTTTGGTACTTACAGTTGTTGTTGGTGTCGGCCATGACAGTGGTGTGCAGGAGGCAGAGGAAGCCGGCGATCAAAGCCGTCGACCACTTGGTCACCGCCGCCATCACAATTATTTATTATTATTATTATTTATCCTCTCGATTTAAAAACAGAGGGGAACGAAAACGTTGGTGTTTTCCTAGTGAGCTATGGATGCAGCAGCGTAGATGAGGAGGAGGAGGAAGGAGAAGAAGAGAGAACGCGGAAAACGAAGAGGAGAGAGAGCGGTGCGCATGCGCCTAGCGCTCGATCAGTGTTGTGAAAACGAAGGCAGAGATCAACCACCGGCGATTCCTTCTTCGTCTTCGATCTACTCGCCGCACGCACTTTCAACCACTCGATGCAACTCACGCTGGATCTTCTTCCGGAAGATGATAATGTCGTTTAATTAATGGCGATCGTCTTCTTTTTCGTTTGCGATGAGGAAAATAATCCTTAAGCGTCGCGGACGACGATGCAGTAGCAGCAGCGAGTCACTCCTACGCGAGGTAAACGAATGGAATGGAGAGCGAGAAGCCGCTTAGTTTCGACGCGCGTTGCTCGCTCCCGACTCCCTGCTTAGCGTTGGAGGATAGGCGGCTGTGAGGGTGAAGCCGCTTAGTCTGTTACGCGAGGTCTGCGCTGCGGTGTGTTTTCGTTCACCGCGAGGAAGGAGGCGTGACGTAACGATGTGGGTTTTTCCTTTCGCGAAGAGGCGTAGGTGTATTTTCGTTCACCGAAATGACGCACGCGTGACGTAGCGGTGTATTTTTCAATTGGTGGATTTACAATGACGTAGTTGTTTACATTTTTCTTTATTTTTCAGATTCAGTAGTTTGATCATTATTATTGAGTTTGAGGGTGAAAAAAGTGTTTAGTTTGATGTCAATAAATAATAATTGTACGTCAATATTATTAGTTTGATGTCAATAAATAATAATTGTACGTCAATATTATTAGTTTGAGGTCAATAAAAAAAGTTGTGCATCAATATTATTAGTCTGAGGTTAATAAAAAAAAAATTGTACATGACGTATGCTAATAAAATTAGTTTGATGTCAATAATTAATTTCTTTTTAAGGAAAAAAAAAATTTTAGTTTGATGTCAATAATCAATTTTTTCAGTCAATAAAAAAATTGTACGAATATACCAATGTCAATAATTAATTTCTTTAAGTCAAATAAAATAGTTTGATGTCAATAATTAATTTCTTTAAGTCAAATAAAATAGTTTGATGTCAATAATTAGTTTCTTTAATTCAAAAAATATTAGTTTGATGCCAATAAATTGAATAATATTAATTGGATGTCAATAATCAATTTTTTGAAGTCATAAAATTTAAGTTTGACGCCAATAAATTATTAATAATAATTGTATGCCAATAATATTAGTTTGATGTCAATAATCAAAATTTTTGAAGTCATAAAATATAAGTTTGACGCCAATAATATTAGTTGGAAGTCAATAATTTATTTTTTTGAACTCAACAAATATTAGTTTGATGTCAATAATTAATTGATTGCATGTCAAAATAAAAATAATTTTTCTAATAGCTTATAGTTTAACATCAATTTTATCGTAATTCAATCATTTAAAAGCAATTACTGTATAATGCAAGTTGTTCCGAAAGTGGGTGTGCACTAGTATCTTATGAACACGTAGTTAAAGAGCACACAAACTTTCCGAACATACGCTTTTATATTGACGTCAATAAAAATCAATTTATTTTATTTATTTTTTTTTTTTGAAAATCAAATAAACATTTAATTGAATTGATTCGCCCCCTACCGTCAATACCTTTGTTCGGAGAGCGCCATCTGTCGTCCCTGGTGGTCGGTCATCCGAGTGGTCAAGAGGGCTAATGACAAGTGAGGGGGGGGGTGGTGGAGGTAGATGTGACCCATCTGTCGCTTAAGGAACTTAGGCTCCTCCGCAAACGCCGTCGCATTTGTTTACGTTGGACGTTAAATCCGTTCAATTAGTTAAGGTGCACTTTATAAACGGTTCCCGGTCAATTATGCACACTCACTTTCCGAACATCTTTATTAAGTGGAGCGAGTTGAGGCGTAGATGACGTCATGAAGGTCACCTCCAGCCCTTTGAACACCTGCCAACGACCTTGGCTCTCGCTCTCTCCGAGTGCACATCCGTCTGACAACACTGAAGGAGAAGGATTAAGTGCGCCTTAGCGACGAAGGATTAAGCACTTCCGGTTGGCAAGGCGGAACTCATCAAACGAGCACTGAATCATTAACAACCGCGCACTAAACAATAATAATGTAATTAAAACCGTGTTACTCGGTAATTTAAAGCTCCCACTTAAGCTCTTACTTAAGGGAGGCTTTAAGGGAGGGGGCAAGGAGGGTCTAAATGCTTTATAAGGGTTCACTTATAGCTGTTGGTTTTTGGTTAAACTCCTTTATAACACTCGAAACATTTTAAACACAGTCAACACACATCTAACACATTAAAAACACATTTGGAAAATGTTAATAACATTCGCTAAAGATTCATAACACGTTTTATTTGTTAAATTTTTTAGTATGTGTTGAAATATGTTATAGTAACAATAGTTAACGATAGTGTATAGTATTTAAAAGTGTTATTAACATTTCCCAACACAGTGAAATGCATATTATAATGTTATTAACATTTCCTAAAACAGTGAAATGCATTTTATAATGTTATTAATATTTCTTAAAACAGTGAAATGCACATTATAATGTTATTAACATTTCTTAAAACAGTGAAATGCACATTATAATGTTATTAACATTTCCTAAAACAGTGAAATGCATTTTATAATGTTATTAACATTTACTAAAACAGTATAATGCATACTATTAATGAGTTTTTTTTTACAATATTAATAACATTCAATAAACAAACAAAAAATGTTTATAACATTTCCTCAAAATGTTTTTTTGGTTTTTAAAAAACAAAATTCTTAATTTTATAACATCTCCTTATAAGAATGTTATTAACAAATTTTTAAGAGTATGTTAATAAAAATGTAAACAATTGACATGCCAATCATCACTCATATGTTAATAACATAAAAAAAAAAAAAACGTTCATTATCAAGTACCGGTATATTTAAAAAAAAAAATAATGTGCAATCACAATGTAAATGTGCAAACTAAGGCAAATATTAATAATAGTAAATTAGTAATAATAATAATAGTTACCGATATAACGTTAACTATACGGTAGTATTAACGCAGTGTTAATTAATGACTTTTGGCATTTACTAAAAATAACACTCAGACAACACAGAAGGCACTTGCCAACTTTTTCCACTAAATCAGCTGTCTCCCGGTGCGAGTGAAAAGGGGGGGGCGGAGTTAATCGTGCGCGCGCAGCCAATCAGCCTTCACTTCCGGGCGGAGACTTTATTTTCCTATGTGATGCGAGGAAGTGGAAATCGCGCTTTCATTTCACCTGCGATCGCCTATGTAATAACATGAAGCTCCTACTGTGTCTGCTCCTATGCGCGCTGGTGCTGCGCGAAGGGTGTGCCCAGGCACCTTGGCTGCTCAGCGCCGGCTCCTACTGCCAGGCCCGCGATGCCTTGCCCGGCCAGGAGCGTTGCTGCAGCGGCAGGCAGGACGACTGCTCGCGCCCCTACCTCGACTCCACCTGCTACTGCGACCAGTTCTGCGTCCGGCCGACCAACTCCGACTGCTGCCCCGACTACAAGCGGGTGTGCCTGGGCGAACGCGAGGAACTCCCGCCGCAGACCGTCATCCGTGAGCAGCAACACACGACTCAATATTATATTAATATTATATTAAAATGGTTTTGGGTTTGTTTTTGCAGGCTGCTTTCACGAGGGGAAGTACTATCCGGTGGGTGAGCACACCACCGACAACTGCAACAAATGGTAAGTAACAAAAAAAAAAATTCGTTAATTAATAAATTATGTTAATAACATTTTTTTGGGGTAAATAAAATGATAGTATAATTTTTCTATTTAAATTTAATGTTAATAACAATTACGTTGTTATCGCAACATTTTTTTTGTTTTTTTTTTTGAAAAATTTTTTTTAAGATTTTTTTTAAATATTTTTTTATTTTTTTAAATTTTTTTATTTATTTATTTATTTTTTTAATGTTTCCAACATTTACTTAAAACTTTTTTTTATTTATTTTAAAATGTTAGTAACATGTATTTTTTTTATGTTTCTTACTTTTTGTGTATTTTTTTGTGTACTTTTTTGTGTTTTTACAACTTTTTAAAAAAATGTTAATAACATTTTTTAATGTTTTAAGTATTTTTTAAATGTTTCTCCTAATAAAAACAAATTACAATTTATTTAATTAATGTTTGGAACACTGCAGTAAAATTTTTTGCATCTGTTTCTAACATTTTCAAATTATTGTGTTTTAAAATTTTACATTTAAAACAAACAATTTTTTTTCTTCTGAGAATAAACATTAAAAAATAAATAAAATAAAATAAAATAAAAGTGATAAATTTTGTACAGGGAGACGGAAAAAAAAGTTTTGTTTGTTTTGTTTATCACAATATTTTGTTAAGTCGTAAACAAAAACGATAAGCAAACAATCGCTTTCATTCATGAATGGCGAGTGACGTCACCTCTCGAGAGGAGGGGAGTAGATGGGTGAGGGTGGGGTTTGAGTGGGTCGTCCATCAATCGAGAGACATTGAAAAAATAACATTGAGCCAAATAAAAAAAAACATTTTGACTGATTTCAAAGGTTAAACAAATATTGTTACAAAAAAAAACATATAACAAAATGTTAATTTTTTTTAAAAAAAATAACAAACAAAAAAGCGCTTTAATGTTTTTCAATGCTTAAAAGTTTTGTTTTATTAGCTTCCAACGCCTGAAAAACATGTTTTCGAAATTTAAAAACAAATAAAATAACATTATTTTTTTTTTGTTATTAACTTTTTGTTTTTATTGTTTGGTAGCACCTGCCACGATACGGCTGTGATGGAATGCGAGAGGAGGGCGTGTCTTATTCGACCGGAAGTCATCGCCGGAATTAACGCCGGGAACTACGGGTACGTTGCGTGTTTCTCTCTTTTCACGCTTAATCCAAGGCTATCCCACTCTCTCTCTTCCCTCACTCCCCTCACTCTCTCCTGACCCTTCACCCCTCACTCATCCTCCCCCCCCCCTTACCACGCCCCCCTTTTCATCATCTAACAACCCCCTTGAACTTAGCAACAAAGCGCTCGATGACGTCACTCGATTGAGAGTGACAGAATTATATTTTATTTCAATTGCTCTTCTCCAGTGAAAGAGAGAGTGAAAGAGTGAGAGAGAGAAAGAGGATCACTCATTAGCTTTTTAAACATAACTAATATAATATTAATTTATTATGATAATAGATTATGCACAGCTTTCACTAAGATTTTGTTAAGTAATCATATTATAATGTTAATAGCAGTCTGAGAAAATGAATACTTAAACTCGTGTTTCAAACACATAAAAAGTTGTTGTTTATAAAATAATGTTTACAACATTCGAAAAGTTACTTTTTGGTGTTTCTAACATCTATTAATTTTTTTTAAACATTTGAAAAGTTATTTTTTCCCGTGTTTCTAACCTTCAAAAAGCTCTTTACATGTGTTTATGACATTTACAAAAGTTTTTCGTGCTTGAAACATCCAAAAAGCTCTTTATAGATGTTTATAACATTCGAAAGTTACTTTTGGGGATTTCCAACATCTACGCAGTTTTTTTTTAATGTGTTTCTAACATTTTAAAAGTTATTTTTTTTTTTCGTGTTTCAAACATCCAAAAAAGCTCGTTTTAAATTTTTTTATAACTGTTTAAAAGTTGCTTTTTGATGTTTCCAACATCTATAGAGTTTTATTTATGTGTCTCTAACATTCCAAGATTCATAACGTTCCTTAAACGTGTTTGCAACATTCTAAATGTTACTATTTTTTGGGTTGCAAACAAAAAAAAAAATTTTATAGATTTTTTCTAACATTCTAAAAGTTATTTTCCCGTGTTTCAAACATTTAAAAAGCTGTGAATAATATGTTTCTAACATTCTAAAAGTTGTTTTTTCGTGTTTCAAACATTCAAAAAGTTGTGAATAATATGTTTCTAACATTCTAAAAGTTGTGAATAATATGTTTCTAACATTCTAAAAGTTGTTTTTTCGTGTTTTAAACATTAATAAAATTCTTAACATGTGTTTGAAACATTAAAAAGAACTTTTTTTTTTGTTTTTAATATTATATGAAAAGTTATTTTTTGATGTTTCATGCATACCTTTCATTTCCGCTTATGCTTTCGAAAGTTTCAAACATGGCGAAGATATGTTATAAGTGTTGCAAACAACCCTAAAGTTTGTTATACTGAAACATCCTAAATAATGTTATATAACAACATTTATTTCTACCACCGAAGAATTGAATTTTTTTTTTTATTTTTTTAAAACCATAAATTAATTCGATTCGAATGTTTGAACAGAGGAAAAGAATGTAAAACGCAATTAACGAGCTCATAAAAATAAGTGCGACTTAATTTTATAAGTGGCACTTGATGAAATCCCATTCATCTTTCGCTGAGGCGTTCATTTCGCCCACCCCCTACGCAACCCCCTTCAACCCTCACCCCCCCCCCCTCTCCCGGGGAACGTCATTCAACAGGTGATTCGAGTCAAGTGCGTTTCAACCTCTAATTTAATCTAATAAAATCAATTGAGCTGATGAAATTCTTCTTCCATCAGAATAATAATATGCACGTGAATGCGCGTGACTGAGAGTTAATTTCGCACCACAGATAGAAAGAGTGTGATAAGAGAGTGAAAATCGAGGTCAAATTTGAAATTCATCGGAGAAAAAAAAAAACAATAAAGATTGAAAGAGTGGGCGGGAGTTTAAGGGGTGAGGGAGGGAGGGAGATTTTAATTAAATTAGGTTAGGAAAACAATTAGGCGGATCATAAATCACGAAATTGTGACGTAACTCGCAATTAATGTCGTTTTTTTTCCTCATTGATTTACGTGTTAAAAAACGACATTAATATTAAGCAAAAAAAAAAATTAATATTTAATGTCGTTTTTGAACACGTAGCTCTAACGAAACAAACGACATTAATTGTTATAAGTGATGTAAATCTTATTAAAATCCTTTAAAAAAAATTATTTCCGGTCACGTACTGGAGTTTATTATAAAATTGAATAATATTCTATTTATTAAACTAGGTTAAACAAAACAATTAAACCAGCATAAATCATGTAAATGTCATCTCCAGATTCTTTACTCGCAATTAATGTCGCTATTTTCAATACATTTACGTGTTAAAAAAAACGACACTATTTGTTTTTTATATTTTTTTTTTTTTAAAAAAAAGCTTACACTTTTTAATTTCCGGTCACGTACCGTTACTTATCTTATTTAATAAACGTAATATTAATCAATTTCATAATAAACTAGGTTAGGAAGGCAATTAAGAGACTATAAATGACGTAAATGTATCCGAAATTTAATTTTACTCGAAATTAATGTCGTTTTTGTGTTTAGGTTCACTTGTTAAAATACGACATTATAAGCTACCAAATTCGCTTTAAAGTCTTAAAAAAAAAAAAATTTGGTCGTGCGTTTTGCTTAATAAACGTATTAATGTTAAAATTTTAATTAAATTAAATTAAGGAAGCAATCAAGCCGCCATAAATTGCAAACCTTTGACGCAACTTCTATATTACTTGAAATTAATGTCGTTATTTCCGATACATTTACGTGATAAATAAACAACAATAAATTTGAAAAAAACACAAATTACGTCACTAAGTTGGCCTAAATGGCTTGCAAAAATTAATTAAAATAAAAATAAAATAATACATTATTATTACGTTGATTTTAGACCGGAAATAAAAATTCTTAAACGACTTTTTAATAATTTATAATGATAATACAGAATGCGTATTACTCAAAATGAATGTCGTTTGCTTCAATAGAGTTACGTGTTAAAAAACGACATTAAATTCGTGTTTGCACTGTAATGTATAAAATAGGTTTTGTCCTTATAAAATGCGTTTCCGGTCACGTGAAGTTTTTTTTTTTTTTAATAAGCGTAATATATTATTAAATGTAAAATGTTTTAATTCAAAAGTGATGAAACTTTTTGTATAAAAAAAATAATGGTCGTAATTATTATTATTTTGAGTATTTCCTCAATTGAACACGACGCCCGATTTTAATTTCCGGTTACGTAACTATATTTACTTTAAATTGCACATTTTCAAAAATTAATTATGAATGTTAAAAGAATTTTTCTAAAATTTATTTTTCTTTTTAGAAATTTTTTTTTCTTTTTAGAAATTTTTTTTTATTGCAAAAAATTATTTTGTTTTTTTTTAAAATTTTTTTTTTTAGAAAATTTTTTTTTGGAAATTTTTTTTTAGAAAATATTTTTTTTGAATTTTATTTTTTTTCGAAATTTTTTAGAAAATTTTTTTTTTTTTGAAAATTTTTTTTTAGAAATTTTTTTTTTTGAAAATTTTTTTTTAGAAATTTTTTTTTTTTTTTAAATTTTTTTTTCTATTTTGACATGACCTCCCAAATTGAGTCGGCCTCTGTTTGACGAAATTTTCTCTAAACCCTATGGCAGGTGCCGATTTCCAGTCGATAGGTGCACGCGGGATGGCCTCAATGACTTTAGCCATCATTAAGGTGAGAGCGCGTTAACACATGCCAACTCAGTTTGGGAGGTTATATGCCAGATGTTATTGTTCATAATTGAAGGGTAGATGCTGCTGAATCTAAATACAGTATTAAAAAAAAGCGTAAATGTTCAATTTTCAATAAAAATTTACTTATTTATTCATTTCTCAAATAATTTGTTACAACAAAAAAAAAAATTTCTTTTACATTATATTTTTTTTAATTAAGCTTATTGTTTATTTTTTTTGGCTCTTAATAATGATGAGTAAGAGTGTTTTTTTTTTCAAATTATGTTTTTAAATTAAACTCCTACCGGTATAGATTTTAATTTCCGGTTGCCCTGTGGTTTTCCTTTTTTCTTAATATCCGAATTAAATTGTTTTTCTGACCCACTTAACTTTTGTTGTTTTGTTTTTTTAATTTGACATTGTTGTTTATGAATTATTGACATTGTTCCTTCTCTCTTCTATATTCCCGTTCACCGCCAGATGGCGCGCTGCCAACTACTCCTTCTTCTGGGGAAAGTCGCTGGAGGAAGGATACAAGCTGTGGGCCGGCATTTGCAAACCAGATCATCCGGTACAAACAAACAAACAACAACAACAACAACGCTTTCCTTTACCCATTCAAAAATCCTCTCTGAGCTCTTTTGTGCTTTTCACCCGCACGAGAACCAACCCAAAAAAAAAAAATTATCTCTTCACCCTTATGAGGTTTCATTGTAGAAATGATAAACCATTTTATTCTACGGAAGCTCTGGTAAAGAAGAGATATTTGCGGGATTAAAGCACAAAAGAGCCAAATATTTTAATATAAAGATGAAATAATTTAAATTGTAATTAATCGTTGAGGTGCTGAGCCAGACCAGTGTCCAGAATTCGATCGAGAGCCAAGTGGATGGTCCGTTGGATGACCATTTTGACGCCCGCCGCAAATGGCCCGGTCTCATCCGCCACGTCTCCGACCAGATGGCGTATCCGGCTTCTTGGGCCATCAGCACCGTAGACGTAGCTTCAGACCGATTGGCCATCCAGAGCGGAGGGGCGCAGCAGCTGGCGCTCTCTGCCCAGAACCTCATCTCCTGCATTCACCCCCGGAAGCACTCCTGCGCCACCTCCACCGACAGGGCTTGGTGGTACCTCTCCGTCTTTGGGTATGTAAACAATCTCCTCACTTTGAATCTTGAATATTTTTCTCCTTCCACAAAAAAAGATTCTAATTGATTTTTATCCCCGGGTGTTGTAGAGTGGTGGAGGAGCAGTGTTATCCGTATCAAAGCGGATACAACGGCGAAAAGCAACACTGCCAAGTGACACGGGACACGTGGAGCGAGCATAGCGCGTGCGCAGCATCAGAAGCAGGCGCGAGACAAGGAGAAGTGTACAGGTCACCCCCGGCCTACAGAGTGTCTTCCAAGGAGGAGGACATTATGCTGGAGATCAGATCCAACGGACCCGTTCAAGGTACAATTGCCTATTAAAAAAATTGAAGTCTCAATACGGATGACCTTTGATGATTATGTATTTCGCAGCTTTGTTACTCGTCCACAATGACTTTTTCTACTACCGAGAGGGAGTCTATCGCCACACCGCACTCTACAACGACCACCAATTGCCCCTGGATCATCATATCCATCGCCATCTAGCCGTCAGAATCATCGGGTAAACGCGCTAACATAAACTTTAAGCGAGTCCAGACTAATTATTGCTATTGTCTTTCAGATGGGGTGTGGAGAGAGGGGCCAAGTACTGGCTGTGCGTGAACTCCTGGGGCAGTGGATGGGGCGAAGGAGGCTATTTCAAGATCGCTCGAGGAGCTGATGAGAGCGGCATCGAGATGTTCGTGGTGGGCGTGTGGGCCAGAAAAGCCAAAAACGGAAATAGAGAATACTCCAACTACGTCGAGGATTAATATTATTCGGCGCCTGCGCACTTTACAACTCTTTACTACTAACACAACATACTTAAATCCTAATTTTAATTAAGGTAAAATTATAACAATTATCTATGAAAAAAATGTATTATTTTTCTAAATACTTATTCAGTACTCTTTACTTATAATGTACTTTCTTCTTCTCCTGCCAATATCCCTTTTGAACCCTTATGTGTTTTGAACCCTTATTTTATTTCTTTAACCCCCCCCCCCTCTCCCCCCTTCCACTGCCAAAATACTTTTAGAAGAGGTTGAACTCTTTTTGCCTTAACTATCTACATTAATAATTATTATTATAGAAAGGATATTTTTGATACTTTATTATGTAGATATTCCTTACGACTGCCAATCACAAAAAAAAGTGCCAAAAAAAGCAAAATACAATATTATTTTTACGGCTAATAAAATTATATTATATTACACTTTATATAGGCTACTGTGTTAAAAGGTGTTTTTCTAGCGATTACAGAGTTGTTCTATATATCTACTGCTGCCGAATTTTCCAATTGTGTTATTCAACCGAGAGAGACATTTTATTTCTCTTCTTCAAATATGTAATTTAAGGAACAGTGGGACAAACAGGTGAACTAAATAGGCTTACAACTATACAAAGAACTCCATCTAGATCGAGCATTATCGAATTTCCAATGATATTAAGAGACTGCTATGGCCCGCTTGCATGCATTGCATGTAGAGCACACAGTGTTTTTATTTTTTTAAAGATATTGTGCTTGGATTAATATGAGTATTTTAATTTTAGAATAAAATTTGAATTTAGAATGTAATGGATTTTAAAGTGACAAAAAAAGGTTATTTCTTATTGAATTTCTTTCTAAGTTTTTCTAAAATGGTTGACGTCAACAGTTGTATTTCCATGACTAGGGATAGTATAGATTGACCTATCCACAGACTGCAAATGCCGCCTATCATTCCCACTAAATTAAAGGGCTTAGAAAATAACAAAAAAATTATTTCGAATAATTTTGAAGAAATTACAAACATAAATAATGTAGTATTAGGTTACGTCATTTGCAGGTTTTTCTTTAATCACTTTCTTCGTGTAGGATCCTCTACTAATGCGGACTTCAGCTGTGCCATTCCTAATTAAATAAATAATATCATTTTACAAAACCAAAATAAAGAAATATAAATTTTTTTCTGCTATTTGAAGAAAACAAATATACCACAAATAGTCTATGAAGTCTTCTACATTATGGAATTGGCTAGGGTGGATGTTCTAATAAAAATATTAAATTTATTTTTAATAACGATATTAATTTTTAAAAACATAGTATTTTTTTTTTTTTTGTAATTTACTTTTTTGCTAAAAAATTGTTTCTTTACGCTTTTCAACTGATATGTTTTTTCTCTGATAATAAGAAAACAATGAAGAAATAATCAAATGAATACATTTTAATAAAATGTGTTAATTTTCTCTACCTGCATGGCAGTTGACAAGTACAGTTTTCTATATCTTCTATTAATAAATAAAATCATTATACATTGTTTAAAACGATAATAATAATTATATTAAGAAATTAATCTTAAACAACAATTAACATTTTAACTGAAATTATTGTCAATAATCTCATATTATAATATGTAAATGTACAATCGGCAACATCTGTTCACTTTGCGTCCTATTTTAGGAATCTAATCTAAAATGGATAAGTGAGGGGTTTCCACGTTCAAAATGCCTAAGTTGTTTTTTTATTATTTTAAAGAAATTTCTGATACCAGATATTGCCTTAAGAATAATTTCTATACCGTCTAACAAGCAGAAGTGAAGACATTCCTAAAAATATTAAAAAAAAAAAATGCATGTATTCATTTTATTTTAAAAATACAATTTATAAGGGCAACCTTATAAGTGTAGGAATAGTTGAAATTGAGTTTGTCTTTAATAGTCGAAGGAAATTGAGTGTATTTGGAGTTTTCTGGAATGCATTTTGATGAATAAGGAGCTGGCAGTCGCCGTCTTTCTGTCTAATTTAATTATTAAATCGGTAGTCATTATTAATTGTGATAATTTATTTTTTCACCAGTAATTAAAAAAAATAATAGTTATTATTACCAGCGTAAACGTAGCTTCCACTAAATCTCCCGGTTCAACTAAAATTCTGTTGTTAAAGCATTCTTTACTCATATAAAAATCAGAAAAGGCTATAAATGGATGTATTCCAATTTGAGTTTGGATTTTGTGACCTAAAAAAAGGTTGTCGCGCACAGCACTCACGCGCATGTTCAAATCTGTTTAATATTATAATTATTGAATTGAAATTTCACATCGAAGGATTTTTACTTAATTTAATTTTAGTTACACGTAAATCTTAAAGTTTTACTATCGGATCTTTGCGGATCGACAATAATTGCGCAAACACCGGGGAAGTAATTATCCCCCGCATCTTCAACTTTATAACTGTCATAACTTAAAAAGTAAAGACGTAAGTTAAACTTTATTAATTTATGTAAATAAATTCAATATTATTAATAATATTTTCTTACGCGCAAGGCAACTTTAAGCCAGTGTCTGTAACATGTTCGCATTCTAATATAAAGTCAAATATTTTTGGAACTAATAGCAATTTCTCTTCTAAACTAAAAGTGTACCTATAATTTTTAAAAAAGGCACCGGTCTAAATAAAACGAGAGTTAATTATTTTTAGGTACAGTATGAAATTAACAAACTTATACAAAATATTTGTCAAAGAACATCAATAAATGTTTACATACTGCAAGAAATTTGTTATTTCCCAACAACATTTTCAGAGTTTTTAGTTTTTCTGTCAAGTTTACATTTTCTCTTAATGTTACGTCATCTAAACTCTGAATACGAATGTTTGCAGGTGGGCAAACATAAATAGTGGGAAAGGAATCCTGAGGCTCAATCGTCTCTATGCTTATTACATTGTATCTAAAGAAGAAAGAACAAAAAGTAGATTGGTTATTTTAAATAAATTAAATTCTAGCTTTCTAGATTACAGTTAAGTGTTTGCACCAGTTTTTCTTATAATAACATTTATAATTACTTCTCGTAATAAACGTAAATAAATAATGCATACAGAGTGCTGATAAAATACAGTAGTAATAATCATTGCAATATAATTTTATACTTTAAATATTCATCAATAATGGTGTACATCTGCCACACACATGCTGAACCGATGACCATTAATCCTAAATAGTTAATGAAAGTGTGGAATATATAAATGATATTTCTGGAGAATCTCTCGCGTGTTGAGGCTAAGGCATTAAATAGGGCTTTTAATCCCATAGAAAGTAATACGCTGCAGGATAGGCCAATCCACAAACCCCAAACACCACCGATGCTGCTTAGAAGATCTTCAAACTACACCACAAACATGAAAGAAATTTATTACGTTAACATAATAATTTTTATGCTTTATACTCGTAGTTTTAGTAATAGGAAAAAAGTATTAAGCCCGTTTGCAATAGCTTAACTTCGTCTCGATACTCGTAAACTGTATTTTGCATCTTTTTCTAAACACTGCAGCTTTTATGAAATTTTGAATTTCAATTATTATTTCTTTAATAATTATTAAAGAAAATTAAGGTACCGCACATAACAGACTTAACAGATTCTCCTACTGCATTCCAATTGAAAAAATTATTTACATACTTTTAATAGTGGCTGTTTGTATACCACATTTGCTAAAAAGCTTTTTGTGAAAGTATATTTCATTGGCAATGGATTGAATTCATCTCGTATCTCGAGTCTAAACAATTATTATAGTATAACAAATGTTTAAAATGTTTGTCGGTAGAGCTTAATTGGAATACAGCGAATGGGTAGATTTAAAAAAAAAAAAAATTTCACGAGTACCAAACTAATAATTAAGACAAATTAATTTTCTAAAACATCAACTATAAAATATTAAGTTGTTTTTAAAATTTTATCCTTATTTGTTTATATTAAATTTAGAATCCTGTTCTCCCTCCTCCCCCCCCCCCCTTGCTTTCAATGGCACTAATTTTAAATCAAACATTAATTTCCTATTTCACTATTCTATATTCACTATTCATGATTTCCTATTCCACTAAATAAAGTAGTACCAGGATATCATTATATGCTAAAACAGCCAAATAGATTTTTGAAGATAATCAAAAAGCTAACTTTTTTAAAATTTATGATACAAATCTTATTACTCCGTATAATACAACAATTTTGTATTATAACGAGTTAAAAATTACAGTAAAAGTTACTTATCAGGTTGGCCTTTAAAAGGTGCAGAACCAAATAACTCGTCCATGTCTTCCATTTTCGCAGCTGAATACATCTAATTAACAAAAAAATATTTCAAAAATTTATGGGAATTTCAAATGCACTTTTGGCAAAGTTATTGCACTAGATTTAGGTGAAGTTGCAATTTTATTTTTGACTAGCCAAACTCATGTTTACAAAACCCAATTTGTACTGTGCCTATAGTGCAAAAACCTAAAATTGAAAACTGTAGTTACATATGTTGATTGTGGCCCAATCTCATCCATTACTAATTGCAAACTTTCAGCAGTTACATCTAGGTCACTACAATTTTAAAATAATCACATTAGTCAAAACATGCACATTGTTACCAAATTTAAATCATATTTTGTGATTTGATTTTGTACATAAATTATTATTATATTTTATTATGGTTAATACGTGGGTAATTAAAGTGACAATTTGGTTAAATAAAAACTCACTGACAAGGTGCTTTACAGTCACACATAGTATCCAACTTCGTTTGTGGGATTTTATTACAAACTAAAAAAAAAAATATTATAGGTGAACACTAATTATTATAGTAACTAATGAATAAATTTAAAATTACTTCGTAAACATATTGGTAGTCGCTGCACATTCTCTCCCATCATAGATTGTGGTATAATACAATGGCAATAGGTTAAGGTCAAATTGTATAAACATTGGTCTAAGCAGCCCTGCATTAAATTAATTTTAACCCTATATCAATATTTTTTTTTTTTTTTTGGTTTTCTTTTTTCTCCTTAAAAAGAATCGCTTTACTTTGATTGAATATTTGTAAGATAATATTTTATGATCACTTTCATAAAAATTCTTCCACCTTGTAATATTAGGACGATTAACAGTGCATGCACTATTATAAGGCCACTTAATATCCGAATATATAGTCTGCAAAAACACAAAAAAGTTGCATCCGTTTAATCAATATAAAAATTGCGGTTAAAAACTAAAAAAAAAAAACCCAATCTTAAAAGCTTTCAATTAAATAAAAACAAAGCCATTTGAAAATGTAGATTTTTAAGTACTTTTTTGATATATACGACTATGTCTAACTCATCTACAAAAGAAATATCCACTGCATCTCTCGGTTTGAAATCAGGAAGCGTATCCTTTTCATGAACAAAAAGTTGTAGTTTTATTTGTGACTTCATCGAAGAGAAATGACTCATAACATAAAACCTCGAAGTGAATTCTAATTAAATATATTTTATAAACAAAGTTTATAAAGTAAAATTTAAATTTAAAAAAAAAAAAAAAAAAACCATCGCTCTTTTTCGCGATGCAATTGCCATGGTACAAGTTGTTGAACATTCTTAGAGAGGAAAAAAACCCATTAATTAATTCTAAATCTGAATTGTTATAATTATAACAAAAACATTTACCTATATAATGGTTTATGAACGACATATTCTATGTCAATTCCAATGTCAAATCTCTCTCTTTCGGTCAAAAGAGAGAGACAGAAGAGTGATGGAGATGTCACGTTGCACGAAGAGTCCAAACCTTTCATCTGATATCATTTACAAGAATATACACTTTAACACTGTTGTTTTAAAATGCAAATAATTTACTTTTAATAAAATTGTGTTGCTAATAACAGTATTATTTTCAACGTAAATTGGATTTCCGAAGCACATGGTATAATCAAAACTATCAGTTGCTAGCTCCTCAGCTAGTGAACTACTCATCGGCATTCTAATAAAGTAAGCAACAAAATCAAGCTTATGTAAGAGTTAAAGTTTATTAAATCGGCAAATGGAAAGACGTTTAAATTTTAGATAAAATTAAATAAAATATTTACTGAAAGTAGTCATAGATGACTTGCGCTGTCTGGTAGAGGGCCAAGAGTGAAGAGATGGAGAGGAAGATGAGCCACATCCTCTTCCTAGACTCGTATTTCGATCCCTCCATCTGCTCCACAGCCGAAAGAGAGACACTCACCAACGACACCATCTTGATACAATAACTGCGCAATAATATTCCCCTTATATTTATAAGATATGTTTGAAGATTAATTTATAACAAAAAAAATCGTAAACGTGCTGCAATATAACATTGTTTACTCTAAAATACCAAATTGTTTACATAGAAATATCCAATACTTTTATCGTTAAATTTCCTTAAGGCTTTTTGGATAGTTTTGTGGTATTGACTTTTCATAACAAAAATTTTTTTCTTTCCATTGAAAGCTTAGTTGTCAAGGTCGAAAAATATTATTGAAGTTTCCAATAAAGTTGTGCGATATTAATTCTCTCGATGTAATTTTATTTCCTGTAAATATTGCGTTGTCAACAACAAATCATTTTATAAACATTTTTTTTTTGTCCGCTTCATATTTTGATCAATTAAATCTAATTTACACTTTGTTCTTTCAACCAGTTTAATCCAATATTGTCCAGTGTTATTTGATCTTGTTTTAGATTTTTCTATCCTCTTAGCAACATCTAATTTATTTTATATTTAAATGACATAGAAATGGATATTCACTGTCCACAGTGATGAACTTACGATATATGATTTGACAGTTATAGGATTTTTATTTTAAGAATATATATTTTTATTTTCTTTGCAGAGTGTTTTGAAAGTTATTTTCTTTGAAAACGTTTTTTTATTTTTGTGGGAGAAATCTGGATTGGGCAAAAGTAATATTATGTATTAGTATTATTATTATAAATATTTAATTTTTATTTGTATTAGTTAGTTAACATTCCGATTGTTAAAACGATTAACGAGTTTTAATTCAAAAAGTTGAGGAAAAAAAAAAATAAAAAGCAGTTAAAAGTTCATTAAAATCTTAGTATAATTTGTTTCCCGCTGCAGACAACCCACCTCATCAGATGATAAGTGTTCAAATATTAAAATTATAAAAAAATATTAAAAAAGCAAAATACAATATTATTTTTACGACTAATAAAATTTATTTTATTTCATTTTATATACTGGGATAAAGAGTGTTTTTTTAGCGATTAAAGAGTTGCTCGATTTACTGCAGCCGATTTTACCAATAATTGTGTTGTTCAACGGAGAGAGAAATAAAATAAAATTACAGCAGCAAAAAAAAAAGAAAGTTTTATGGAAAACAGGTTTTAATTTGCTGAAAAAATATAATTAATAACAGACAGTTCTCCTATACTTTTTTTTATATTTATCATTTTGAAAATAGTAACAAAACAAATAATTATTCTTAAAAACTTATTTAAAAAGTAAAACAATAAAAAAATTTAAAATTATAAAATGTCTTTTGGACATCTGTAAAAGAAACACCCAAACAATCGTTTTAGCTGCCATGCAGAGAGCAATAATTTATGCACCAAACTACTACAAATGGCATTTTCATTCTTTTTGACGGCCATAGCCCACACTACATGCAACCTTTTCATAAAGAAAAAAAATCCAGTTTAAATATGATTTTTAAGTTAATTGCAATTAAGGTAGTGTATAGCAACTGTACTTTATTATTATTATTAGACCAGTGGTTATTACTTGGTGGTAATAATTGTTAAGTACATTAATTTAAAGATACACGGAATACATGTTTGCGATTACATTGGATAAAACAATAATTCTATTTAATAAAAATATTGAAGAGCATTCTAAAGATAAGAATAGGCCATCAGCTGTCAATCATTAGTATTCAGTGCATCAACGTCACTAAGAAATAATAATAATAAAAAAAAGAGTATGCTGCTACCACGCCATGGTAAATCCACTAACACCAGCTTTGCAAGAGCCTTTACATTATTCAAGCGTTCATTGTAAAGATATTTTGTGAGAATTAATGCAGCTGTTTTACTATTGCATAAATTTGAAAATTAGAATTCGGTGATTATTAAAAGTGACAAAGAAAAAAAAAAATAATTTATATTTTCTTATTGAATTTCTTTTTGAGTATTTTTGTCATGGTTGATATCATCAGTTGTAATTCCAAGATGAGGGATAGTATCGATTGGCCTATCCATAGACCGGAAATGCCACCCATCATTCCCACCAAATTAAAAGGCTGAAAAATTTATATTAATTTTTAAGCTAATTGAAAACATCAAATTACTTTTACGTCAATTGCTGGTTTTTCTCTAATCACTTTCTTTGTGTAGGATCCTTTACTTATGCGGACATCAGCTGTGCCAGTCCTAATTAACAGTTATTTAAAATAAAAAAGAAAAAAAAAATTGAATGATTTTTTTAAAAGCAAATTTAATAAAATATTGTAGTGATTTATATAGCCTGTATATACAGTAGAAAGAAAAAATACCACAAATAGTCTATGAAATCTTCTTGATTATGGAATTGATTAGGATGGATTTTCTAATAAAAGTTTAAATTTCTCTTAATACAGGTATTTATTTCATAAAATATTATTATTATTTTTTTGTGATTCACTTTTTTACTAAAAAATTTTTTCTTTAATATTTTCATTTGATAATCTTTTTCTCTGATTAAAAAAAAAAAATTAATGAACAAATGGAACCAAGCAATTAATTCAATAATTATTACAATGAAAATTTTTTTTTTTTTTTTTTTTTTTTCACAAAAATGTTAAACTTAAAAAAATAAAAAAAAAGAGTTAACTTCTTACGTGCATGGCTGTTGACAATTACAGATGTTTACAGATTCCTCTATAAATAAATAGACAAAAAAAAAATTATTTACATTGTTAAACTGATAATAATAATTATAAAATAAATAATTGGAAATTATCTCATAAACATAAGTATCTAAAATAGAAAGTGGACTGTCGATCCACTTTATTTATTTATTTTAAAAGGAAAATCTAATACGAGTACCAGAAAAATCATTCCATTGTATGCAGTAATGAAGACATTCCTGATTTATATATAGGTATATACAAAAAAAAATGCATGTACATGTATTAACAATTATTATTATGCTTTCAAAAATATTATTTATAAAGACAACCCTGAAAGTATAGGAATAGTTGAAATTAAATTTATTTGAACCCCAAACTAGTGTTGTGTATTTCGAGTTTTCTGGAATGCACTTTGTTGAATAAGGAGCTGGTAGTCTATATCTTTCAGTCTAATTTCATTACCGTTATTAAAAAAGTCAATATTGATTGTAAATTTTGAAGTTAAATTTAATACTTTTACCAGCGTAAACGTGGCTTTCACTAAATCTCCCGGCTCAACTAAAACTTTATTTTTACGGCTGTCTACACTTATAAAATCATCACCAAAAACTGTGTATGGATCCAGTCCAATTGTTGCTTGAATTTTATTACCGATTAAAAAATGATTGTGAACAGCACCCACTTGCATGTTCAAGTCTAGTTAAACTTAGGCAAATTACTATTTTGAACCAATAATTTTAATTTATTGAATTTTCTTACTTTCAAATTTTAAACTTTTACTGTTCTGGTTGGATCCTTGAGGATCTACAATTGCGCAAATTGTAGGGGTATATCCATAATCATCTAAAAGTATATAACTGTCGTAACTGAAAAATAAAGATTTAAGTTAAATTTTATTTTATTTTACAAATATAAATTACCGGTAATAATTTAATTACATGCAAGGCAACTTTAAGCCAGTGTCTGTAACAAATTCACATTTTAACATAAAGTCATAGACTTTTGGAACCAATAGCAATTTCTCTTCTGTGGTAAAGTTTTTTGTATAATAATCCTGAAAGAATGTATCCTAAATAGAATTACATATTTTAGATACAAACTTACTTAGTTGTTTTGAATAATTTAAAAACGACTTCTTAATAATTTACAACTTATCAATGATAGGACTGAGACTGCACAACTAATTATGTAAGAGCAAAGTAGTGACAAACAACTGCTCTACTGTTTAGTCAATTGTTAGCTAATGCTACATTCAGCATGCAATTCGTGTCATTGTCCCTTGTATAGTGTGTTTTTTGAATTACGCTCTACTTTGACGGATTTATTCACTTGTCAAAAATTAATATAAAAAAAAAAAAATGCTGTATTTTTTTTTTTTAATATTTACCACTACCACTAGGTGAAAGCGTGTCATTCGACAAGCACATATAAACTGGGTGCGCATTAACATTAATTCTAAAACTGTAAAATCACTTTTCTCATGTGAAGGCACTACAAAGAGAGGCACACGGTAGAGAAGGACACCCAAAAAAAAGGCACAATGTACAGTGTTATTCCTTTGTCGTGAGCCTCTTTGTAGTGACTACATATAGAGAGGGTGGTTTTGGAGATTTCGATGGGAACTCAACCAACAACCACACACATTAAAATGCTTATAAGTTGATAATGGTCCATCCTGTCCGACTTAAATCAGTTTTGTGGACACAGTAGGGACTGTAGTATTTTTGTGCACCAGGCATTAGTCTATTAGATGCACGAAAATATGGAGAACTGCTAATGGCAAGGGAAATGATAGCGCGGTCGGGTATGAAACAGTATACCAAAAGGTGGCGCTGGGGGTCCTTGTAATTACTGTACTGTAATAAGGCAATTCTACACTAACCCACTTTTTACTATCTTTTCTACGAATAACACGTGGCAAGAGTGGTGAAATTGGCTCATGTATAAAGCTTCAGCAGGGTTTTAGCTTTTTTTTTTTTTTTTTTTAATTAGGATTCATTAACTTATCGCATTTAATAATAATCGCAGGCATGCGACCTCCTTAACTAAGTCGGCAGGAGTTAACGCGTTCACGCTTAAAGTCATTGCCGCTTACGTTTGATGTCATTGGCGCCATCCAGCTTGCACCTCTCGGCTGGATCGCGGCATCTGCCATAAAGTTACCGGTAATGAAAATTTTGTTGATCACGTTAGCACGTTTCGGCTGAGTTAGGGAGGTCATATGCCAGATGTTATTTTTTTTATAATTACCGGTAAATGAAAAATGTTGATGAATGTAAATATTTAACGAAAATGCTGTAATTTTTTTTAACTTTTGCTGATTTATTCACTTGTCAAAATTATATTAGGCCTAATTCAAAAAACACACTATACAACTACCTAGATTTAGGGCATTACAAGTCAAACAGTGTCATGTACAACCATTACGCTACCCCTTCCTGCTAAAACTTTGACCAGTGTTCCCTAATAACGCAATTAGGTCACTCTGGTAGTATAATATAGGTATTATTTAACAATAATTATCACAAAAATATTTGTCAAAAAACACAGTGAGTGTTACATACTGCATAGAATTTGTTTTTTCCCAGCTTCATTTTCAAAGTTTTGAGTTTTTCTGCCAACATTACATATTCCTTTAATGTTGCATTATCTACATTTTCGGTATAAATAGTTGGATGTGGGCAGACGTAGATGGTGGGAAAAGAATCCTGAAGCTCAATCGTCTCTACACTAATTACATTAAACCTAAATAAAAAATAATGGATTAGTTCGTTTAAGTATATTTAATTACGAGTCTTTAGATTACAGTTAAGCATTGCTACGCATTGAAACAATAGGCTAATTGAAGAAAACAAGAGTTAGATAGAATGTTGCCTAATTAGTTCACGCATTGCAATAAATGTACTGTACTTGAATTTCGAGGGAAAATAATTATGAAATGAACATAGGGTCTCAGTGTTTAAGTAGACATAATTATTTCAATATCATTGTCTTAAACACTTTTTATGTAAACAAAAAAGTACTTTTATTAGTATACAATAATAAATAGCTTGTCTTATAAAAATATATCAATCAATTGTTTCAATAATGACTTAATTCTAAATTCATGTTAATTCATTGTTGCAGAGATCAAATATAATAATTATGATCAAATAAAATTATAAAAAATAAAAAAAAGATGTTTTAATATAAGTTTTTTAAAATTAATTTATAAGTGTAATTAAAAGAAAAATTAGTTTCGACTGCTAATAAGATAGTAATTATTGTAATAAAATATTTCATACTTTAAATATTCATCAATGATGGTGTAGGTCTGCCACACACAGGCTGAGCCAATGACTAACAATCCCAAATATTGAACGCAATTATGGAATAAGCCTATATGAATGAGGTTTTTAGACACTTTCTCGTGTGTTGAAGGAAAAGCGTTATAAAGTGTATTTAATCCCATCGAAAGTAATATGCTGCAGGATAGGCCAATCCATATTCCCCAAACACCACCGATGCTGCTTAGAACATCCTCAAACTATAATAACAAAATGAAAGTAGTTTTTTTGTATAATTATTTAACTTGTCTTTTTAAAAATAAGGAAAAGATTTTGAACTTATGCAATGCCCAATAAACAAAAAAATAATTTAAATTAAAATTTTATAGAAAACTAAAGTTCTAAAAAAAAAAAAGATTTTTTAATGATTTAATGATGAATTAAGGTGTAACTCATAACAAGGTTAAAATCTTCTCCTATTGTTTAGAATTATAAACAAATCAATTACTTTTAATAGTGGCTGTTTGTATTCCACATTTGCCAAATAGTTTTTAGTGAATGTAAAGAATGATGGCAATGAATTATAGTCGTTGTGCTTGATATCAAATCTAAACATACAAAACATAAAAAAATGTTAAAATGTGTGTTGACAAGGTAAAACTCCCCCCCTCCCCTCATCTAGATAATCAGGTAACATTTGCCCTGTGGCAATTTTTTAAAAAATCACAACTTTACTTGTTCCACTCAAAGCTAGAGATGCGTCGCCAGGAAGCTGCATGGGACTGAGACTAACTTAAAAAAGGATGACAATTTTAGCACCCTTAAATTAAAGAGTCTCTATTCCCTAACTAATTACATTTTCTAAGTAATCAGCTTATATTTTATATTAATGTTAAATTAGTCTGAATGTTGACACATAATTATATTCAACTAATAAGAATTCTTATGCTTCAAAACAGCAATTCTGAGATAACATCTTCAATATACCTTATTGTCTTACAGTAAAACCTATACTTATGTACAATGTTAAAATGACCTCTCAGGTTTAATATGATATTGTTCAATAGAGTTGATACTGGCTTCCATTGTTATAGCTGACCTAATCTAATTAAAAATATTTTAAGATTTATAGTGGTTTCAGATGCATGTGGCAAAGTTGTTGCACTAGGTTTGAGGTTTTTTTGCATTTTTTTTATTCATGTTTACAAAACCCAATTTTTTTTACTGGCCCATGGTGCAAAAACTTAATATCAAAAACTGCAGTTGCCTTACAAATGCTGATTGCGGTCCAACCTCATTTTTTACTGTTTGAAAAGTTTCAAAAGTTGCTTCTATATCTCTACAATAAAATTAAAAAAAGATTCACATTGGTTAACGTGCATATTATAGTCACCAGATAAAATAATATTTTTTTTTGTGATTTGATTTGATTTTGTACACAAATTATATTACCATAAAATAAATTACAATTTCGTTAACTAAAAACTTACTGGCAAGGTGTTTTACAGTCACACACGCTATCAAATTTCTCCGGTGGGATTTTATTACAAACTAAATAATAATGTTACAACTAATTATAATAATTTTTAATTAAAATAAAAATTACTTTTTGAACATATTGGTAGTCGGTTCCCATTTTCTCCTATCATCAAACGAGGAATAATACATTGGCAATAGGATAAAGTTAAATTGTATAAACATTGCTCAAAGCATCCCTGCATTTAATAGAAGGATAAATATGAATTTAGAACATTTTATTAGTTAATAGTAAACCATAAAAATTAAATAAAAAATAGAACAATACATTTATTAGTCTTTTCAATAGAGAATTATAAAGAAAAAAATGGTTTTACTTTTTTTGAATATTTGTAAGATAATATTTTATGATCACTCTCATAAACATTTTCCCACCCTGTAATATTTGATCGATTAATGACACATGCGCTATCGTAAGGCCACGTAACATCCGAGAAAATGGTCTGCAACAACACAATAAACAAAATTATCGTCAAACAATGTATTTAATCACATAATTAGTATGGAAAATGCTGTTGAAAAAAAAAACTATCCTTTTTAGGGTTTAGTTTTTTAAAAAAAAATAATGCAATTAAAAATATAGTTTTTAAGTACTTTTTTGAAATGTATAGTTGTTTCAAGTTCAAATACGTAAAAAATATCTACCGCAGCTGCCGGTTGGAAAACAGGAAACTTATTCTGCTCATGAACAAATAATTGTAGTTTCATTTGTTGCTTCAACAAATAGTCAACATCCGAAATAACAATATGCGAAGAAAATTCTAATTAAACAAATTTTATTAACTAGATTTATCAAATAATATTTTAATTTAAAAAAAAAAAAATACTTTCGCTTTCTATGGTGATGCAATTGCCATGGTACAAGTTGTTGAATAATACTATACTAAATATTTTTATATCACGTAAATTATTAGTACATTGGATAATTATTTTGAATGGGAAAAAAAACATTTACTTGGTCAAATAATTACTTCTAAGGAGTTGTAAAACGTCAAACCCAATGAAAAATCTTTCTCTTTCGGTCAAAAGAGAGAGACAGAAGAGTGATGGAGATGTTACATTGCACGAAGAGTCCAAACCTTTCATCTGATATAATATCATTTACAATAAATACTTTGAACAGTTGTTATAAAATCCAAATAATTTACTTTTAATAAAATTGGTTTGATATTATTATTATTTTTGATGTAAACTGGATTTCCTAAACAAACAGTGAATTCAAAACCGTCAGTTGCCAATTCTTCAGTTAGTAAACTACTCATCGGAATTCTAATTTGAATTTTTATTTAACTTAAATTTTGGAATTAAAAAGAAATTTAAAATAAATTACTGAAAGAAAGCAGAGATGAGTTGCGCTGTTTGATAGAGTGCCAAGAGTGAAGAGATGGAGAGGAAAAGGAACCACATCCTCTTCCTAGACTTGTATTTCGATGCCTCTATCTGGTCCACAGCCGAAAGAGAGACACTCACCAACGACACCATCTTGATACAATAACTGCGCAGAAATATTCTCCTTATGCTATAGAATATGCTTGAAGGTTAATTGATAACAAAAAAAAATTATCAATTAACCTTCAAAGTGCTGAAATATAACATTGTTTACTCTAAAATACTAAACTGTTTACATAAAAATATCCAATACTTTTACCGATAAAATATATACTAAAAGTTTTGGATAGTTTGTGGTATTGACATTTCATAACAAAGTTTTTTTTTCCTTATTGAAAGTCTAGTTGTCAAGGTCGAAAAATATTATTGAAGTTTCCAATAAAGTTGTGCAATATTAATTCTCTCGATGTAATTATATTTTCTGTAAATATTGCGTTGTCAACAACAAACCATTTTATAAACACTTTTTTATGAAGCACCAAAAATATCGGAATTCTGAATCCAATTTGAGCGAGCAATTTCTTTTAAAATGTTTTCTAGTTAATAGCTACAATAAAATGCATTTTTTCAACAATCATTCCCTTTTTATTTTATTCAAATTCTGACTTAAGAAGAACGGTTGAGCTCGTGTGAGCTCAAAGCTATAATATTATGCAAATGAAGAAGCAGAAGAAAGTAATGGCGCTGAATTCACTTTGTAATGAGCTTGTTACGGAATATCGGTTACTTCTGTCAACATCGAAAAATTTCAGTTGAAGAATGAAGAAGCAGGGTGAGGCGCGTGACGTCACAACTTCACCGTTGCCACTTTCACTATCGCAACAATAGAACAACCATTTATGACTAAATTATCGATAGCAAAAAATGTTAGAAGAAAAATGCATAGATGAAACTCGAAAAATAAAAATCCTTAAAAAGCGAAGTACAGAGTATTAATAAAATTATTGTTAAAAAGACAACGTTTAAGCTATTGTATCGTCTTTTTAAAAAAAGACGATACTAGAAATAGCATTAAACGGTTAATTAAAGCCTCGTGAGATAAGCACATTACTCGCTGTATTTCGATTGCGTGCAGCAGATGGAAAACAATAATAATTGTTATTCAGCCTTCACTCATTCATTAACTGTCAACGGTGTTTATTTCCACTAAATAGAGCGAGGGGAATGAGTGGCAGATAGAAGGTTGAAGGGTGACTCGTCTTGCTCTCTCCTCCTGTCAAAACCCTCATGATATAATAATTGTTATGACGAGGAAAGTAGAAAATAAATAAAACCAATAAGAGAATAATACATCTCATACTCTAACAAAAACAAAAAAAAAAAAAAAAGAGAAAATAGTAAGCAAAAATATATTTTTCTACCAACGAAAATAGAAGCCATAAAATTCTCATTTAATATTGCAAAAAAAAATACATTAATCTAAAATTATTGGTAAATTTTTTTTTAATATAACTTTTCTTTTGGATAACTAAAACAATAAAAAAAAATAGTTAATGTTAAAAGTTAAATAAAAAAATACTGTTTGATGGATGTCAATGTCACATTTTTTTGGAAATGAAAGAGTGACAGTATGTCATAATTATTTTTCTAAAATTATTATGACATACTGTCACTCTGACATTATTTTGACACTATTCTTTTGAAATTGTGTCAAAATAATGTCAGAGTGACACTGTCAAACTTATAATAGTTATAACGCATTAAAAAAAAAGAGTAGAAAATAAGGTATATAAAGCTGAGCCAAAAGAGTTGTAAATCATCCGAACCTTTGGAGTAAGACAACCACTATCAATCTAAAGGTAAGGAGAACTTGCCAAGGGGGCAACTTCTTAAAAGGATGAAATGGCTAATAAGGAAGGAGATAAGGAAGGGAGGAGAGATAAAGGGAATACTGTAGAATAGAAGGGAAAGATCCTGTCCATGGCTGATAATTATTATGGGTGTTGTGTATTGTGCGATGAAATGAACTAATAAATACTTTTTACTTTTGAAACAGAATCTGAAGATGAAGAGAAGCGTACTTCCATTCCTGTTCCTCTCCTTTCTGCTTCTGATGGCCATAGCGAGTGGGGAAGAGGGCATTCGAGAAAAGAGAGAGGGGGCGTCGTGCAAATGGGATACCGAGTGTCCAGATGATGAAAATTGTGATGTTCCTAAGGGAAAATGTTATAATCCCAACAATAGACCCGTGGTTTATACGCCTTATGGGACCGGGAATAAATAACAGGCCTACTAAACAATATTTCCGTTAATTCTGTTTCCAGAAAAAATTTTTTTTATCTGTTTCGATCAATATTATTTTATGCAAAATTTGAATATGTAAATTAGGTTTAATTTAAATGGCTCAATCGAAAAAGTTCATTTCTGGCGATTTTGACGCAAAAGAAATTCAAATTTAACAGGTTCAAGTAATATTATGCACTAGTAACTACTATAAATATTTCACTTTTATTTATATTAGTTAACATTCCGATTGTTAAAACTATTAACGAGTTTTAATTCAAAAAGTTGTAAAAAAAAATAAATAAATAAAGGCAGTTAAACGGACATTAAAATCTTAATATAATTTGTTTCCCGCTGCGGACGACCCACCTAATCAGATGATAAAGAGTCCACCAGATTGCAACTTTACATTACTAACATAAATAACTACGTACGAGTATTTGCACAGACACAAAGGAATTGACAAAATGTATGAGTTATGAACTTATGATAAGGAACATTCAGACGTAAAACTAAAGAACTGTACTGGATAAAATATTGATAACTATTAAGAATTTTAAGAAACAATCAAATTTAAAGAATGTTATGATGATTATGAGGTTAGAAAAAAAAACCAATAATTATTACAGAAGGTTTAGGTCTATGTTAAAGCACACGTGAGAACAAAACACGTGGCTTTTCAAAATCCATCGCCATCTCTGTAATCCCAAACCATCGATGAAAAATAAATAAATGGTATGGTCAGATGATGATAAATAAAATTAAAAAAAATTATATTTCATCAAATATTTTATGGTTTGACCTTTTTGAAAAGTTACAAATGAGAGACAATGTGTTCTAAATACTAAAGCACGTGTGAATGCAAAACACGTGGTGTTTTACAATCTCTCACCATATTAATAAGAAATAAATAAAAAATATAGTCAAATTTAATAATGACTAATCAAATGATAAATACAAAAGTTGTATTTTGATAAAATATAGGAGGATTCAGGTAAACACGTGCTTCTTTAAAAAAGAAAAAATGAGGAACTGAAAAAAGACGACCACCTCCATCAAAAATACCACAACCCAAAAGGCAGCTCCACTCTCCCTCTGGTGGACAGCTCAGAAGAAGAGCGGTAGAGAGCGCTCTCTACCC